>JAQJVL010000535.1:445091-593568 GCA_035578905.1 Stictocephala bisonia | reverse complement strand
TTTCCAATTTTGAATTTATATGTCTTTTCTTTCAAGTTGAAAAACAAGTCATTTACAAATCTCAGGTGTACCTAACAGGACTGCAGACTTATTCACATTTTAAATAGTTTTTGTGTCAGGACCCTTCCTTATTATAACCTAATATTTCATTATTATCTTAAAATAAAGTTTATTTTTCAGCCAAAACTTGTTACTCCTCTGATGTAAACATAGGCCCTTTTAAAACCAAGCCACAGTTATATTAAAATTGTAATATTTTTTTGTATTGTGTATTGAATAGTGAATTATATTCTTGTATATTTTTTCCTGTTAAACTGTTTTAGTTCAGTTGTTCAGTAGTATTGCCAATGTAAGCTAAGTAAATTTACCTTTGGTCTTTGAGACAGGATTTTGATAGTGATAATCCTATACTATTACATGAACTATGTACCTTAGTTATATGTACACTTTTAGACGTAGTTGTGGCTTTTACTAAAGTTATTTTATTACAAGTACCATAATGCTGAATACAGAACAAGAATAATCTATCTAGTAAGTAAAAATTAATTAATACTTTCACCAGCTGACATTTTTCACTTGGTTAGCTATTTTAGTTCAAATTTGTGGCAATATGTTCTACTCAAAATAATCTTTAATTCAGCTTACAACTTAACCCATTCTTACGTTTAGTATTTTTTATTGGCTTCTAGTTGGATGGCCCATTGAAGAAATAGCAGATCGTTATTGTACATACGTTAAATATATTTATTTACTGTAAATATATTTTACAAATTAATCTTATTTTCATAAACTAATTTGATCCAAAATTAAATCTGTAATCTTAATATGTTTTTTATTGTTTGCTCATTTCATAATAAATGTGCAAATTAAACTTTGTTATTGCAAACAATGTAATGGGTTTTAAAGTTTTATTTATTTATATTTATTTAAACATATAAATAAACAATCATTTACTGTCAATTTTATCTTTTATAAAAACAAAAGATACAGAATTATCAATTGTATTCTTTAACTTAAGATTCTAGTTCTTATATTTATGTTTGCCTATAGTAAATTTGTTTTTTTAAGGAAGGAATATTTAAACTTGAAGTTCTTTTTTTCTATCGTATGTAAAGCAGTTTAAATAGAATAGAAGAAAAAGGGCCTGTTTTCTGTTTATCTCAAAGTCAAAGTTAATTTAAAACTATATATGTTTTTAAGAAAAACTTATTCATAATCAAATCATAATGGATAGAAGCTGTTACAAAGTCTTTCTTACTCTAGACACTAAACAAAACGAAGAGAAATTATAAAGTGGCTCGTTTATGTGTATTCATAAACAGAATAAAAAAGGTTATATTATCTAAATATTACTTGTGTTTGTATATTTCAAAAATAGTTTATTAAATAGTTTTTTTATTCAAGTTTGATTATTTATAAAATTAATGAGTTTATTAAATAGTTTTTTTGTACAAGTTTGATTATTTATAAAATGAATGTTACTCACCCTAAGAGCATGAGAGGCTGAAGCCAGGATCAGTACAAATGCAAGTACTTGTTCCATGTTAGAATGGATCTGTCCAGTCAGTTGAACCCTGCGCCTATATACCCAAACTGGTTGTAGTTCAGTGCTCTTGGCCTTGCCGCTGGTCTCCACACTTCATTGATTCATCAACTGTTGACCGTTTGCCATTGTTACAGTTTCTTTGCGATATTTCAGTTATATAATCATATAATTGTTGTAATTTTCTGGTCTGTGATTTATAATATTTTCTAGAAGGTTATTGGCAGTATTTGTCACCAGATTGGATTTCTTCTTTGTTAAAATGTATACATATTACGCACTTATATTTTTTTTCAATCCTCATCGGGATCTTATAGAACTTTTGGAATGTATTTGGAACTTGTTGCCATAATCAAAACGAAAATGTGATTTTAGTTCTTATTAAAATGAAAAGTATTCACACATAACTCCTTTTAAATGTAGTTCCAGCTTCTACTGCCTGGAAAAATCTAGAAAATCTCTGACCAGTGAAGATATTGTATTTTATTTAAATAAATACAAATTAACACTTGAAAATTGTATAATTTAAAATGTTCTAACTGCTTTAAAAAAGTATACATTTAAATAAGAAAGGTGACAGGTATTTTTTAACTTATTATCGAAAAATTATAATTCTATCACTTTTCAAAAATAGTCAGCATTTGTACCAAGAATATTTGCTTTAGATATTGGCATATGGCTTTTATCTTTTGATCTGGAAATGTTACACATACTATATTATTGAAAATGAAAAACTAAATAGAAAAAAGGAAACAAGATGGTTCATCATGGTATGTTAATGTGAAGTGTGGTAGTGACAAGGATTATATGTTTGAGGAGGGGAGGATGTGTTAGTTACATACTGTCAATAGTATACATGTCAGTAAAATTGAATAGGTAAAGATTAGTGATGATTAAAGTGTAATTATAAGTGGTTGTAATATTGATGTTGTTGCAGAGGTACTTGTAGATCCAGCAGTGACAGCTAAGATGGCAGACACTAAAGCCCTGGGTGAGGTGAAGGTTCTGGAAGCCTTCTACACAATGCTGCAGACGGAGCCTGCTAAGGCATTTTATGGCATCAAGCATGTAGAAACAGCCAATGAGAGTCAAGCCATTGAGACACTACTCATTTCTGATAACTTATTTAGGTAAAATTTTAAATCAATATTCCTGAAACCACTGTTATACCCCTCCACCATATGACTCTTAAGTTACCATGTTGCCGATCGAGCTGCGCTTGCAGTGCTTCTCTATGTAGAAAAGAATTTATTTTCACCTCCTTTGTTGTTTGTTTACATATAATATAAAGCTCGATGTAGTGACTCACTGACTGACTGATATTAAATGTTGAGGCACTTACCAGGATGATACCCCCATAAAATGTATACTTAAATTGAAGCTGTTGGTCTGAAACCTACAGAAAATTCACAAAAGTTTACTTTTTTCACTCATAAACAAGATGGCGAATTTTTTTACCTCAAAACTACCCGAATTTATTTTTTATTGGGAAATTCACCAAAATGTAGTTTTTATAACCTAACTTGAGAAAAAGCTTGAAATAAATGTTCAAACCTTCACAGTTCTACTCGCATAACAAATACGCAACTTATGTATGAATTTCAGCTTAAAATTTCAAAAATTTGGGGTATCGGGGGCCCAAAAACTGAAATTTTTGAAAATGTAACATTTTTTAATACTGATGTTATCTACTCAAGTCGGGCATAGATTTAAATCTATTCTTCTCCCGAATCCAAATATACCATCAGATTTTGAAAAGGGCAAATATTAAGGAGTATATGCCTAAAAAAAAATCCTCTAAAACCAAAAAAAGGGTAATACTAAAATGAAAACACAAGTGGGGTATCAAACTATAGGTATTTATCTCCTAAATAACATAATACCATTATATATTGGGAGAGACAACGTTTAAGGCCTCCCCCCCCCCCCAAATAAAAAAATGTGCTCCAAAAACCAAAATTGGGTTATGTTTAACTAAAAAACCCAAGTGGGGTATGAGATTTTAGAAAATACTATGATTCAAATTCCATTTATTTGTCATACAACTATTATAGCATTGACAAAGTCATCTAGATGCTAGTAAGTAAATTCTTAAGAATATAAATTGAAAACATGAATTGATAGAAATAATAATAATAAATCAATTGATTATGAGCAATTACATAACTTTACAGTTTATTAAATTAATTAAATAAAAATATTGATTAAATGAAAAGTGCTTTAGAAGCTAATTATACGAGGGTCGTCTCAAAAGTAAGTTACACTATTTTTTTAAAGCCGTTCTGTTGGCGCCAGAAGTCTGGGAGTCGCTGAGTATTTGCGTCTGGGCGTAGTGGCAGCACTGTAAAATTCCTATGCGCGTGCGTCGATCGATCGGCCAGTCAGACTACAGGCAATATGGAGACACCACTTGTTCCTACCGCCGATTGTGAAATTCGCGCTATTATTCGTTTTTTAACAGCAAAAAATAAAACTGCTACTGAAATTCGTCATGAGTTGTGTAGTGTTTATGGTGAAGGTGTGATGTCAAGGCCAATGGTATCTCCTTGGCGTCAATCATTCATTGAAGGACGGACAACACTGCATGATGAACAACAAAGCGGCCGCCTCTCCACTTCTCGCGCGGCAACTGTTGTTGAAGATGTCAGAAAGGTCATTGACACCGATCGGCGCCTGACTCTTGACGAAATCCTTTGTCAACTGCCTTCTAATGTGGAAATAAGCCGTGCATCACTCCACAGGATTATTTCTGATGATCTTCATCTGTCAAAAGTGTGTGCAAGGTGGGTTCCACGCCTTCTCACAGAACAGCACAAAGAGCAGAGAGTTGATGCTGCTTTGCAATTTCAACAATTTTTCGATGATGAAGGAGACAATTTATTCGATCGAATAGTGACTGGGGATGAGACCTGGATCCATCATTGGACGCCTGAATCGAAAAGACAGAGTATGGTATGGAAAGGAAAGGACGAACCAACACCAAAAAAAGCGAAAGTTGTGGAATCCGCTGGAAAAATCATGGCGACGGTTTTTTGGGACAACAAAGGTGTGTTATTGATCGACTACCTTCCTCGTGGGACTACAATAACAGCAGCACGGTATTGTGAACTTTTGGAACAACTGAGAAGAGCAATCCAGAACAAAGAAGAGGAAAGTTGACGAAAAAATTTTTTTTGTTCCATGACAACGCTCGCCCACATGCTGCTCGTCAGACCCAAGACCTGCTCACAGATTTTCGATGGGATGTTTTTGGACATCCACCTTACTCCCCCGACCTTGCACCAAGTGACTTTCATCTTTTCCCACACCTCAAACAACATCTTGGAGGTCGGCGCTTCGCAAATGACGATGAGCTGAAAGAAGAGGTTGAGAGTTGGCTAAGCAATATGGCGGCAGAATGGTATGATGAGGGACTGAAAAAACTGTTACCACGTTACCAAAAATGTTTAGAAAATCATGGAAATTATGTAGAAAAATAAGGTTAACTTGTACTTTTCAAAATATATCATTTAAAATATTTTCTGATGTTTTTTGTACTTTCAATAAAATAGTGTAACTTACTTTTGAGACAACCCTCGTATAAGTTTGTTAAGTGGAATGAATCAAAAATCAATATTAGGAATATTAAAAAATTCTTCAATAGAATAAAATGGGTTCTTTAGGAGCCAGTTAAAAAATGTATTACAGAAAGATGTTTCTGAATACTTATCAATCAAGTAGGTTAGTTTATTATAAACTCTAAGTGGAACTATATTATGGCTGTTTGAAGTTTTATGTAATCTAACAAAATTAATAGTAGCTTGATCTTTAATCCTAGTTTTATACTGATGAGCACTTTTTTTAATTGCACCAGGAGTTCTTAAAACATATAAAATCAAATAAAAATGTAAATATTTATAACAGTTAGAATATTCAATTTAACAAATAGGGGTTTACAATGTTCTATAGGACCTACATTTGAGATTGCTCTTATAGCCCTTTTCTGCAGAAATAAGATTTCCTCTATCCTACTGCAATTCCCATAAAAGATTATTCCATATCTAAATATTGACTGGAAGTAAACACAATAAGCCGATCTAATATAATTTTGATGCACACAGTAAGTTAATCGTTTTAACAAATGAATTACTCTGGATAATTTACCACTAATATAATCTACATGTGGTCCCCAAGATAGAGTTTTGTCTATAAAAATGCCTAAAAATTTAACACTGTCAGTTGAATTATCACTTAAATAGTTTTCACTGACCCGTCTTAAAGAAAATGTTACTTCTTTAGTTTTATCTTCATTTAGGAGAAATCCATTTGATTTGAAGCATTCAGATGCTTTCTTTAGTGTTCTTTCACCTAGTGATTTAAGTTGTTCAGTGTTTGAATTTGAATTAAAAAAGGTTGAATCGTAGGCATGAAGATAAGTTTTACTATTTAAAAAATTTGGAAGGTCATTTATGCTAATTAAAAACAATAGGGGTCCCAAGACCGATCCCTGAAGAACACCGTTTGTGACTTCTATCTCGTTAGACCACTCACTGTCCACAAAAACTTATTGTTCACAATTAAAGAAATAGAATTTTAAAAACTTGAGTTGAGTATTTTTAATACCCTAGTAGTTCAATTTCATTAGTAATTCAGAATGATTTACGCAGTGAAAAGCTTTGCTCAGGTCACAGAAGGTTGCCTGGGTGAAAGCTTTTTCTTCAAAAGCTGATAGCACTTCGAGCACCAGCATATCTACAGCATCAATTGTGCATTTTCCCTTTCTAAATCCAAATTTTGAATCGCTTAAAAATGTATTATTTTCTAAATAGGCTCTTAGTTGTTAACATATTAAAATTTCATGTAATTTTGATAATGATGGAACTATAGAAATTGGACGATAGCTCTGCAGCTTGTCCCTTGAGCCTTTTATAAGAATTGGGCATATTCGCGACACCTTTAACTCATCAGGAAGTAGTCCCTCCATGAGACAGAGAAAAAAGCAGTAGGATAGCAGTAGAGGAGTGGCGGTAGGTGTTAATATTTTTTTTTTAACAAATTATTAGAAATAAGGTAGACAGGTAGACATCATAACTATCAGAATTTTAAGTTTGCCGGTTGTAGTAACTATATCTTCTGGAGTTATTTGTTTTCATGAAAAAGCTTGAGAATTTACTGAAGTAAATTGAATGAGCTCCTCTGAACTATATCTAGGATTACTTACTTTAGTTTTAATTTCATTAAAAGAGTTTACAAAAATTATTAAATGTGTCAGGTGACATTTTTTATGGGCTCCACTACCTCAAAAACAAAATACTGTTTAAGAATCCTGGTGAGGTTGTAGGCCGGTCTTCCTCATGAGGCGACATACTGAGATCCACAAATGGGACTGTTGCAGAGTGTCTTGATGAGGCCAAAGGCCGAACTTTCCTCTGTGAGGCTGTAGGCTGAGTTTCACGAAAGAGCCTGCAGCAGAGCATCTCGGCGAGGCCGCAGGCCGAGTTCCACTAAGGGCCTAAAGGTAGAGAGTTCCCAAGCAAGGCCGCAGGCTGAGCTTATGTCACGAGTGTAGCGAGTAACGATGGGATTGGCACACGTAGCATGCAGGGGTGTCTCCTAGTCTATATAATATAAATTTATATACTGGGGGTATATGGTTCCAAAACAAACAAAAAAAAAAAGGCAATACTAAAATAAAACACCCAAGCGGGGTATCAAACTATAGGGATTTATCTCCTAAATCACATTTTTCCATTATATTTAGGACCAGACAACTTTTAAGGACTCTGCCACCCCAACCCCCCAAATAAAAAGTATGCTCCAAAACCCAAAATTGAGTAATGTTAAACTAATAAACCCAAGTGGAGTATCAAATTAAAGATGTTCTTCGCTTAATTACTAATATACCATCAGATTTTAGAAAAAACTATGTTTATGGACTCTAATTCCACCAAACCAAAATTAGTGTTCATACTGTATAAGAATCCTGGTGAGATTTTCCTCACAAATCGAAAAGCCAAGTTCCAAAGTGGGATTGTAGAGTCCCTTGGTGAGCCCTCAGGCCGAACTTTTTCCTGCAAGGCCGTAGGCTGAGTTCCACAAAGAGGCCTGTAGCAGAGCGTCTTGGGGAGGCCGTAGGCTGATCTTCCACACAAATTAAAATGCCAAGATCCATAAATGGGACTGTAGCAGAAGGCCTTGATGGGGCCGTAGGCCAAATGACATGTTGACTCCAACAAAGGGTTGTAATAGGGCTACGCCCACAAGTATGGGATAGTCTATGGGTATATGTTATCTTATGAGTTCCCAAGTAAGGCCGCAGGCTGAGCTTATGTCACGAATGTAGCGAGTGACGACGAGGTTGACTCGCAAAGCGTGCAGGGGTGTCCCCAAGTCTATATACTATAAAGCTTGATGTAGTGACATACTGACTCACTCACTCACTGACACTGATTGTTGAGGAACTTTTCCACGTCCTACCCACATAAAGTGTATACTTGAATTGAAGCTGTTTGTCTGAAACCTCCAGAAAAATTCACAAAAGTTGATTTTTCTCACTCATAAACAAGATGGCCATAGGCCGAGCTCCCTCACGAAGTCGCAGTTCCACAATGGGGCTACAACCTCTAGTTCACAGGTGAGGTTACAGGCCGAGCGTAGCGAGTGCCGACTGGGTTGGCACGCGAAGCGTGCCGGAGGGGTGTCACTTAGTCATATATATAACTGCATTGGGATCACTCAATGACATAAATGTTGAGGCACTTTCATAAAGTGTATACTTGAATTTAAGCTCTTGGTTTGAAATCTCCGGGAAAATTCCCAAAAGTTTACGTTTATCACTCATAAACAAGATGGCGGCCTTTTTTTAGTCCAAAACTGCCTCCTCATGGGAAATGCACAAAAAATTAGTTCTTATGACCTAATTTTTAAAAAGCTGGAGTAAAATGTTCAAACCTTTACAGTTCTTCACATGTAACAAATGCACACGTTATATATATTTTAGCTTAAAAACTTAAAAATGTTGGGTATAGGGGGCCCAAAAACTAAAATGTTTGAAAATATAAAATTTTAAAATAATGATGTTATCTACTCTAGTGGAGTATCAAATTAATGGTATTTATCTCCTGAAACCAAATATACCATACAATCTAGAAAAGAGCAAAAAATAAGGGTAATATGTCCTAAAAAAAGAACATTTAAAAAAAATTAAAATAGGTAGTGCTAAAGTAAAAAGACCAAGTTGGGTTTTAAACTATAGGTATTTATCCCATAAATCACATAATACTCATAAATTCCATAGTGGAAGAGACACCGTTTAAGGGCTCTGCTCCCACCTCCCCAATAAAAAATGCTCAAAATTCCTAAATTGAGTAATGTTAAACTAATACACCCAAGTTTGGTATCAAAGTAAAGGTATTCTTCTCTTAATTACTTATATGCCATCAAATTTTAGAAAAGACTGTTTATGGGCGTCACTGCTCCAAAAACCAATATTCATGTTCGTATTGCTTAAAAATCCTTGTGAGGCTGTAAGCCAATCTTCCTCACAAGGCAACATGTCGAGATCCACTAATAGAACTGTAGCAGAGTGCTTGGTGAGGTCACTGGCTGAACTTTACCCAACAAGGACGTAGGCCGAGTTCCAAAAAAAGTCTTGGCGAGGCCATAGGCAGAGGTCCCCCACGAACCCAAACGCTTAAAACAAAAGTTCTAGGCCGAGCTTACCTCACGAGCGTAGCGAGTATACACTATCCTAGTCTTATATATAGCTGGATTGGGATCACTCACTGACTGACATAAATGTTGAGGCACTTCCCAACGTCCTACCCCCATAAAGTGTATACTTGAATTGAAGCTCTCGTTCTGAAACCTCCAGGAAAATCACAAAAGTTTACTTCTTTCACTCATAAACTAGATGGCAGCATTTTCTTACCCCAAAACTGCCCCAACGTATTTCTTATGGTAAAATCACAAAAAAAAGTCGTTTTTATAACCTAACTTGAGTAAAATTTTCATACCTTCACAGTTCTACACGCTTAACAAACTCACACCTTATATATGAATTTCAGTTTAAAAACTTGGGTTATCGGAGGCCCAAAAACTGAAATGTTTGAAAATATAAATTTGTTGAAAACTGATCTTATCTACTCAAGTGTGGTATCAATTTGAAGCCATTTTTCTCCTGAATCCAAATATACATCATGTTTTGAAAAGAGCAAATAATAAGGAGTATATGCCCCCAACACAAAATAAAATCTCCTTTTTCATCTGCAAGTAAGACTTGCAGGTTTCAAAAATATAGTTGCTGGGTAGGGTTAACATTTTTGTTGATATAAAAAATTATTTGCAGTGTTCATTATATATGTATTTTGTATCATAAAAATTCTTTTGAGATTTGTCGCTGAAGTACCACTCCATACAACTAACCCATATTGTTAGTAGTGTTATCCATGTAACGGGTGGGTGAGAGAGCTATTGTTAAATATATTTTATCAACATAATAAATTTCTTTGTGTTACTTTTTTTATTTCATTATAAATATATATATATATGTATAAGTTTAATTTATTTCTAGGTGTCAGAATATTCAAGATCGCAAGCGTTATGTAAGCCTTGTTGACAGTGTCAGAGACAGTGGAGGTGATGTTAAAGTCTTCTCAAGCATGCATGTTTCTGGTGAACGTAAGTATTTATGTTCTTATTAAAGATTGTGTATTACGCTTAAGAAGCAAACTTCTTTTCACATGTCTGCCTCTAATTTATCTTGTTGAAATTGTGGAATGGTGTAGATACAGTTAACAACTTTTATTTTATATGGCAATAAATATACCAACACCGCCATATAGATTTACATTTCAAATCAAATTAAAAAATCGCTTTATTCCAGTTCAATTACACCAAAAAAATACAAAAGAATGTCTCTTGCATAGACTACTGGTCTGTGTGCAAGAGAGAGTTCCTCCAAGGCTTGTATAGTATTAATTACTAACTATGGTATTATAGAGATATTTACAAGAAAAATAAATTATATCTTAATTATTTTGAATTATTTAATTCTAAAAAAGTAAGTTTTACAACTATGAAAAGTCGTTAAACTATAGACTAACTGTCATCACCAAAATATCCAAGCTAATTAAGAGCTGAAAAATTCTAAATAAAATTTTTTTTTAAATAATAAAAAATGAATAAATTAATTAATTGATTGAAAAAACCTAAAAGGATTGCAAACATTTAGACGACTATGCTAATGAATTTATGTGTGAAAAAATTGGTAATTTTCAAAAGTCAGTTAGGCAATCCGGTCTGTGCTTAACAATAATAATTAGAAAGTCATGTATATTGGGAATGAACCAAGTTCTCTACATCATCCAGGCTGAGTTGAAGTAGCCACTCACTGATCGTACGCTTATACACGGCGACACTGGCACCTTCCAAGTCAACAATTTTCTGTGGTACATTTTTATATAGATAATGCGCAAGATAAAAAAGGATTAGAGTAATCCAATCTATTAATCAATCGTGGAATTTGATAACCAAAGCCAATTCTATTTCTTGTTACATAGTTATGTTCCAAACCCAAAAAAAATATTATTCTTATTATTTCTAACGTACACAAGAAGATTTTTTACAATGAACTTCCTAATGTTTAAAACAGGAAATTCAGTATTTAATAATCTGGAAGGATAACGTTGATTTTTTTTAGAATGATTTTAATTATTCTCCTCTGCGCCACAGCCAGGGGTTCCAGGACTGCCAACGAGGCTCCACCGCAGACCAGTATACAATACTGCAAGAGAGAATGCACATAGGCATAATAGACATTTCGTCACTGGTCCGAAGTTAGAATCTCACTTAGTTGGGTAAAAGCATATGTTAATTATTTCCCAATTCGTTGTTTGGTTTACTGAATTTGCGGAACCCAGCTGAACCTGTGGTCTATAACAACATTGAAATACTTATGGTGGTCCACACGCTCAATAACGCCACAACTGCAGGCAGCAGACCTCGTATCACCACAAGAATGAAATTGTAGCGTTCTCAAACCTGGGTATCATTTCGTAAGTAAATTGGGAGGCATTTCGTTTTTTTTACATTGGCAGTAAACATATTTTTGTCAAATCTTCTGGCGCCTGGCAGTACACCTTCTCCCACATACCACCTACCGTAACAACAGCAGTGTCATCAGAAAACAAAAATAACAAACTTTTAATATTTACTTTTGAAAGATTATTAACCCTTCCCACGCGGCATAAAATCAGCCTAATTTATGTGTAACGCTGAATTAACATAAAAAAATGTATGTTTATTTTTTCAAATTTAATTTTTGTTTTGGTTTTGTATATATAATAGTAGTAAAAAAATATTAAACTTATGATACTTCAATTGTGTATGCCTATTATAATTTAGGTGAAAGTTATAGGCTTTTAACAAAAAAAATCACATTTTTGACTAAAAATAATTTATTATGTACCGGTTTACTATTATAATATAGGCCTATGTCAAAAATGTAAAAGGAATACAAACTACAAGAAAACTAAACAAAATTTGTATAACACATCTCAGAAGTTTGGTAACGTGTGATACGCTTCGAAACACTTGTCCGGGTGTAGCGCAGTTTTCGCTACGCAGGTCTTACAGAAGTATATTGTTTCCTTCCGCATTCCTCTCTTCGTACACACTACGCATCTTACAGATATAACGCTGAGATGTTACTTTGTTGAGTGACAAAGAAAAGATAGTGCGGGTGCGGATCTAACTCAGAGCACGTCGCTAGACAGACTGACTAAAAGCGTGCGAATATACTCGTCTGCCGCGCCCAGAAAGGGAGGAGAGTGGCCGGCCGCCTGGTGACTCGATCTATTGTTGACCAGTGCCGATGAGAAAACAACACACCCACGTCGTTTTGAATATACGGAGAACATATTCCTGCATTCTAACGGGACTTATGTGAACTAGTTACCTCACCAGCTGACTAAAAAACGAGTTGCGAGTATACTCGTTATTCGCGTTTCGGTCGAAGTCATGTTTGCGGATATATCTGTTTGCCGCGTGGGAAGGGTTAATATAAATGAGGAAAAGAGTTGGTCCAAGAGTGCTACCCTGGATTACTCCAAATTCAACTGAAGATGGGTCACTATATATGCCTTCAATGAGAACTCTTTGTTCCCTCCTATTGAAATATCTTTTAAACAAATTTTAGCTGTTATTTTGTATTTTAAAAATCCCAACGTATTTTAATTTTTTAAGGGGAGCATGTACCTTTTTCGGGTCCCATGTTATTTAAATGGGAGTACACTGCAACATGTCGGTACCATTATCTCCTAAACTATTAGACATATTGACTTTAAACTTTAGGGTTTTGTTCTACATTAACAGCTTTATATTTTCATGCCTTTTTTTTTAATATCTCAATAAACAAAAAAATTATCGTGGTAGCAATTTAACAAAAAAAATTTTTTTTTCAATTATGTAAATACAATATTTTTTAAAATTATAAAAACATAATATATATTGATAAAAAAGCATGAATCTACTCACCAACTAGTCTGCAATAAGTGTGTAAAATTTGAAGTCTGTAAGTCTAATAATTGTTTCACACGTGTTCCGAAATGTCACAAAACGGTACTTTCGGTAAAAACAGCTTTAAAGTTTTAGTTACACTTCAAAACACATAATCACTTTAAAATCCACCTGGACAGTAATCATCTTCTTCATTTTTACTCTTTTTTCCTATCCTTCTTTTTATCCTCTTCTTTTTATTTTCTTCTTGGACTTCTTTGTCAGCTTTTTTAACCCTATTGGAATCGATTTGTTGAAGGCCTTCAACCATAAAGCGTCCTGGTTGGATGTATAATCGTTCCAAAACATTCACTTTGGCCATTGCTCCTTCATTAAAACTAAGAACTGCATCACAAACCCCTAATTTTAATGTCTGAATGCCAACAAATGTGGTCTTGGGTAGCCTATTCCAAATTACGCTATTGATGCTTTCATTAGGGTTCTGTGTTTTACCGTGCAGACACCTCTTTAGTAGGGCTGGGGCTGATAAATCCTTATAGATTGGTTTTATTTCTTCCATAATAGATTTCAGGCAATGAGTTTGTATGTTTGAAATCATCTAGCTTATTATTTGCCTGAGCTTGTCTGTATTTGCACCAAGACTCAATCCCAGGCGGGCATAGTTCGTTGCTGAGGTTTTGCGTCAGTCGATAATTTGTGATAGAACGTAGCCCATATTGCTCTCTTCATTTTTTCAACATCTTCCAAATTATTCCTTATTGCCATCCCATAAAAACGTTGTAAGTGATCTATCTCTACATCAGTCAACCTACCTTGTCCTCCAAGTCCTTTACCATCCTTCAATTTGATTCCTTTTTTATCCCTCTTCAATCGCCGCAGTCTTGTTCCTAGTCGCTTCTGTATATGGCCTACACATTCAAGTTTTTCTAACAAAACATCATCACCATAGGGATTGTTTTGCCACAACATGAGTAAACCCCTTAGAGTCCCCATCTCCAAGGTATTTTGTGTATCGCACATTGAGTTTAGCCTCAGAGCGGCGACAAAGAGTCAGAGCTCCCGCCACCTCCATTCCACCACTTGTACCTGAAAAATTTGCCAAACAAGTACCAGAATTTTTGTGCTGTTTCAATAGGGTTTTGTCATGGCTTAGAGGTTTTCTGACACATTTATTACAATATTTGCTGAAACACTCAAAGTCCATAACCTTTCCTGTATCGAAGATGTTGCTGTCATTACGCCGTTCACAGAGGTGAAAGCCCTCGCTTCTGCCAGGTACCGTCAAAAGCGGCTGCTATATCACGACAATCATCATTTAGGCTACGAACTTCATCAGCTGCCTGTCTAAGTGAACATTCACTTACCTCTGTTACAGCAGTAAGCAGTTTTTTATTATATTTTTCAATTCGGCTGTTTGGTGGAGCGATATTCATCACAGCAGAAAATACCCTACCAGAATCTAGGCCTTTGCCGATTGAACGTAGAGCATAAACATATCTTAGATTCAACTCATACATATTTCTAACACATTTGGAGCTTATTACTGAGTCAGTATGTTTACATACATTGCAACAAATATTTACACGATGTACTATTCCACACTTGAAGTCTTCATCTAGGCTTATGTCAATGCAGTCGGAACTACTACAATATTTACATGCAGTGAAAGATTTTATTAGGCCAGAAATCTGTTGTAAATCTATTATAATATTTACATTGTTTTATGTCATAATCACTAAATTTAGGCAACTTTGAATCATTAATCTTCTTAGAACTAGATGATTGTTTAGGCCTAGGCCTATTAGATTCACTTGTACCTGGAGAAGCACTTAGTCCTAGTTCACTTGAATTTTTACGAAATTGGTTACCTCTGTAAGACTGTTTATTGAACCTTTTCACTCTAGGCATGGCTAATACACAATAATATCACTTATTTATATAATAAATACACACTAAGAGTCCAAAGTTTTGATCACTGGCACCACACAAAATAGAATTACACTGACAACACTGTTAGTAAACATAAACAATAACAATAATATCAATAGTGTAGGTTAGGTAAGTTACAGATGACTTACATCCTTCAAATGCATCTAAAGCAAGCAGTGCTACCAACCTAAAGGGTAAAAACTTAATAATCATACATTTGGAGCAAGTAATATGTATATAATACATTTCTGACACTAACACTCCATAGCGCGCCATGTTGTCAGCTGAAAAAAGCGTGCATACATTTCTTAAAACACATTTTACACATATTTCTAAACCTCTCAGATAAAGAGTGTTATATATTTTGAAAAGGGCATAAAACATAGTATTTTTTATGATATGTTTCAAAAAATCGATATTTTGGTGCCAAAAAGGTACATGCTCCCCTTAAGTAATTTTCCTATGTCCAAAGAATTAAATGCCTTAGCAAGATCTAAAATTATTATTAATATTTTATTTGAACTTTCTTTTCAAAAATTGGAAATAATTAATTTAGAAATATCAAACAATGCACCTGAGGTATTTTTGTGCCTACTGAACCCATACTGCACATTTTATATTATTTCATTCTGATTTAGACAATAGACAATAGACAATCTTTATTTTCACAAAACGTTTACATGAACCAGCATAGCTGGAGAAACAGGTGAAATTGTCAACATTACAAGTAAAAAACTACAACCTAATAACTACATACAGTAGAACGTCAATAATCCGGATTAATTGGAACCGGACCCCATCCGGATTATCAAATTATCCTGATTATCGAAATTACCTTAAAAAAGGCCAGTATACACGATTAAACTACACAAACATTTTTAAAATTTTATATTTTCTCTTATACAATAAAGGGTTTAGATGTGAAATTAATCAAAGACATCTTTTATGTTCAAACACTGTATTGTAATTTGTTAGTAGCAACATGTGTACAGTAAAAAACATCAAACACTATTTGAGCTTTAAAAAAAATGTGTAATAGGTTTTTGAACTGCAGTAGTGGTTCGTGTTTTCGCAGGTATGTCCTTAATTCGTTTTAAAAAAAAACAGCTGAGAGGGTGAGCTCTCGTTTTGTTCATGACATCAGTGTCTCCGCTGCTACAAACGCTTCAGAATGAGTTGGCCCTGTTTCTTCTGTCTCATGTTCTGGGTCGTCACTGTCAGATTCCATTGTTTCTGTTTCCACTGAAAGAAATTGCTTACATAAACAACCAAAAATAAATGCTTTCTTTTCCTGCCTTTACACAGTATGTTACGTACAATAGATTATCAATCAGAATGTTAGCAAAAAACTATAGGTACTGTACAGTACAGTGTACTGTAACTTTTATAACAGAAAATTTAACAATTACATCAGTATGAAACCAGAATAAGCTCAGGCGTTTGACTAAAATACAAAGGTAATGGATGTACTGTATGTTTAAGGAATGCTACATACCTTCATTTAACATGTCAGCTATTTCTTGGTCGGTCAAAATCTGGTATCCAGGATCGTTGCTATTAACAGCCAACCACTCCATGGCGTCATCTTTGTCGCATTGTTCAAATCCCGGAAGTGTGTTGCATATTTCTCTTATTTCATTCACAGCACCATCAATACTGTATCTCCTTCTTCCTCTTTATCATCTTTTTCTTCTTCGTAAGGCCATAACTTTCTCTAGGCTCTTTGTAAATTCGTTTCTGTGAGGCTTTCCCATGCATCGGCAAGCATGTAAATGCAGTCTTTAAGGTTCACCTTCTTTGTAAACTCGATGACACTCGCCTCATCCTTTTCGGCCAATAAAAGGCGACGGAGGAGTTGTTTTTTGTAACTTCTTTTCATCTTCTCGATCACTGCCTGGTCCATTGGCTGTAGAGATGCAGTGGCATTAGGTGGGAGAAATTGCACTTAAAAATTCTTGTCGATTTCATTTAATACCTCAACAGGTGGGTGTGTAGGAGGAGCTTTGTCAATGATCAACAGAACTTTACCAGTTTTATTTTTCTCCTTACGGAATGTTTTCACACTAGGGATAAATTCTTCTTTAAACCAGTTCAGAAAAATGGTTGAATCCATCCAATCACTTTTTTGATTTTTTTAGGCCACAGGAAGGGTTTTCACATTTTTTAAGGGACGTGGATTTTTGCTCTTTCCAAGACACAATAATCTTAGCTTGTGATTTCCACTATCATTAGCACATACCATAGCCGTTATTCTCTCCTTACTCACTTTAAAACCAGGAGCAGATTTTTCACGTTATGATGCCAGCGACTTTCGTGGAAGGGCTCTCCAGTTTATCCCAGTCTTATCAGCATTGTATATATCATCCCTAGAGTAACCATTTTTTTGTGCTTCTTTAACAAATTTCTCTTTGTATGCAATTCCAGCCGCTAAATCAGATGAAAGTTTGAACGTATTAAAATCCGGTCATAACAGTTATGTAAAGTAAAAAATCTCAAAATCCATTTCCGTTGAAAAATTAATTTATACATTTGAAACACAATCGGTGTGCAGTAATACGTAGATACAAATCCGGATTATTGACGGTCCGGATTTTTGACGTCCGAATTATCGACGTTCTACTATATACAAATATTGTTGAAAATAATTAAAATACATCATTTTAAAAAATCATTAATATTATAGTAGGCTTTACTTATGAGTAATTCAGTAATATCTCTTTTAAAAATTTCAACTCTCTCAATTGCTTTCAAAGTATTTGGTATTTATTATACATTTTTTTGCCTATGTACTGTGGTAGTTTTTCTAGTGAAGTCAATCTGTGGATGGGCAGTTAGAAATTATTTCGATACCTAGTTAAATATTTGTGTTGATGGTTTTCAGTAATGAAAAAAATTTAAATTTCTTTTTATAAACAACAGACATTGTAAAATATAAAGTGATGGCAAAGTTAATAATTTTAGATCTTTAAATATTTCTTAACATGAGCAACGGTAGTTTGAGAAAGTCATAATTGTAAGAATTTTTTTCTGTATTTTAAAAATTGATTCAGCATTGGAGGAGTTACCCCAAAATTCTATACCATATTGAGCAATGGAGATAAATAAAGCATAATATACAATAATTTAAGTTTTTAAGTCGGTGACATTTTGCAAAACTGTCATTTGAAAACAGACTGTATTTAGTCTTTTAGACAAAATGTCTATATATGCATCCCATTTTAAATTGTTTTGCACTTTGATGCCCAAAAATGTTGTTGTGTTTACCTGATCCACAATTTGTCCATCGAAATTGATCAATAACTCAAAATTTTCCGTATTTTGATTGGTTTTAAAATTAATTATTTGAGTTTTAGAGCAGTTTATTTTTAAAACCATTTGCAGTGAACCAATGATTTAGCTCTTCAAACGCACAATTTATTGAATTTTGTAAATGAGTTGACTGTTTGCTTTTAATATGGCTGTTGTGTCGTCAGCATAAAGAATCAATTTTGAATTCAGATTGAAAGGCAAATCATTAATGTAAATTAAAAACAAAAGTGGTCCCATTATTGATCCCTGGGGCACACCCAAATATTGTTTATTCCAATTAGAAAAGTTGTGAGTATTATTTTTGAAAACGACTGTTCTATGAAACCGATCCACTAAATATGATTTTATCCATTTTAAAGAAATTTGAGAGAGATTGTAAAATGTAAGTTTAGAAAATAGAATTTCATGAACCACACAGTCAAATGCTTTGGACAAATCACAGAATAGACCAGCTACCTTCTGTGACCTGTCCAAGCCGTGGTTGACTTCCCATAGAAAGTCAGACAGGGCATGAACCGTGCTTCGCCCAGATCTAAAACCATATTGTTCCCCCACAAAAATGTTGTTGCTCTCAAAGAAAGAATAAAATTGTTCTGAAGCTATTTTTTCAAAAACTTTAGAAAAGGCTGGTAAAATTGATATTGGGCGATAATTATCGGGATCAGTTTTACTGCCCTTTTTAAAAAGTGGTTTGATTTCAGCATATTTTAGCTGGTATGGAAAAATCCCACTCTAGAAAGATTGATTTATTATCAAAATTAAAGGACCAGCGACAATATCCCTTGTTCTTTTAGATTTAGATAATTTGTTAGTTGATGATTAACACATTTCTCAATTACTTTTAAAACAGTTGTTAGAAGAGATATATCATTACAGATTTTGATCCTGATTTGAAAATAGGAACAACTTTAGCAATTTTTAGTGCGTTTGGGAACTTACCAGATCTAATACTTAAATTGACAGTGTGCAATAAAGGTTCAATCAGTACCTCAATATCCCAACCAGGTGCCGAGCGAACTTTTAAATTTAGTATAGTCTCGAATAGTTCTTGTAGATAACAGGTCTCATTACAAAAACAGAGTACACAGCATGAGTGACATCTTCATCACCTATAGGCCCATTTTGGGCGAGTGCTCCAGCCAGCCGTGCTTCCACAGAGGATAAATAATCGTTAAACATACGGCAGATTTCTTTAATCTTAACTGGAGAGGCAGTGTCGCCATGCTCGCATTAAGCCTCCACAGGGAACCCCTCCCTTTTCACAGGCCGACCAGCCACCTCGTTAACTACCTGCCAAAATGTTCTCGAGTTTCCTGATGAGAGATTAATTTTATTCGTAAAATAGCTAAATTTAGCTTTTTTTATTAAAGAATGTAGAATATTGCGATACCTAGTATATTTTTTACGTTGGAATGTATTAAAAGGTTGATTTCTGAGTTTCCTAACTTAGTTTATCGCAGTGTCTAATGGACCTTACAATACCAGCAGTTATCAAGGGCTTTATTTTAGTGTTCGCCGCTCTTTTTATAATTAATTGTTTCAGAGTTGGATCTAAGTATGAATTTCAAAGTATTTACAAACTCGTTTGTAGCCAGATTTACAACATTACATTCATACGTACCTTGTTCCAATCATGATGTGATATATTTTGGTGTATATTTTGCCAGTTTCTTACTGTGATAGTTTATTTATAATTCATTACTCATAACTGTATTGAAGTTAGACATTTATAAGCAAATTGTCTGATGGTCCGTTATTGTCGGCACTGGTGGCGCAGTGCTGTAACCCAGCTACATGGGGACAAAGTGTTTGGGAGATTGTAGGCGATAGGTTGGATGCTCAGTCCTCTTAATACCGACATGGCGTCCGCTTGGTGGTTGCTATCAGCGTGGACACTACTAGAGAAGTCTGGGTTGTCCATGTTGGGTGGTGATCATTGTGCGGATGTTGTGTAGGGGAGATAACTGAGTATCAGACTCGTTAATTAGCTGAAAATCAGACCAGCACTACGTGGTTCGGATTCCACGTAAAGCTGTAGGTCCCTTAGTTGCCCTGGCTGTTGGGTTATTAATAAATTGCCCTTTCTGAGGAACAGTTGGACTCAGATAGTAACCAGACTACCACTCATCCACACTCATCCTACACTCATATAACCATTCATATTCGCCTTAAAATACCAACAACGTTGTGTCGGCGTCTCATATGTAAGAATAAGAATAAGAATAGTACAAGACAACTGACTCATTAACATTAATTGGCATATTTTTAGAAAATTTCACAAAAAAATGTATTACTGGCAGGTCGCGTGACTTTATTAATACATTGAATATAACGAGCATTCTGAAGTATGTCGAGATATCGGTTGTGATCGGAATTTTGCATAGTATTTAAAATATTGCAATTTAAATCTCCAGCAAATATACTGATACCATTATAGCCATCATTACTAATGCAAAAGTTTTCTAGTGCATCGTTAAATAAAGATAGGTCGGTATTAGGAGTGCGATAGATGACGAGCATGTGACAGGGCTGGCCGGCCCAGGCAAAGGTCACTAATAAGCAAGTCGGAGGTGTGCAATTCCTCCGAGGCACACTTGTATACAAGTCGGCGACAGTGAACTGTCTATGTAAACCACCACTCCATCCGCATTATTGAGATTGTTAAAGGACCTGTACAAATTGAACCCTTCTAAACTAACTGGTTCACTGTTTTCATCAAGCCAAGCTTCCAATAATATAATGCAGTTCAATTTAATTTGAATACTTTTAAATTAAAAATTGATCAACATTTTTCCTGATGCTCCCAATGTTTTGGTGAGTGACTTTAAAAGAACTAAATTGTAAATTAGAAAAGTAAGGATGAGCTATATTGATGTTTGAACACAAAGAACAGTTAATTAAAGGTAAATCTGTTTCCTCATTTTGAAACATTTTGACAATCGTAGTTACTCAGCGTAAATGTTAAAATATAAAGGAAATTGTGGTAGGCCAATGGCTGTACTCAATACAAAAAAAGATGTTAATTTATAAATGTGATATATAATATATATATATATATATATATATATATATAATATATATATAATATATACATATAATCCCACTCCCAGAATTATGATTGAAAACGCTTGAATAAAAAATAAATAAATAAAAAAATAAGTTGTAAATAAATGATATGTTGATTTTACTTTTGACATTAAAAACCAAAAATAACCACCAGCAATTTAGTAGTAATCATTGTAGAATTTTAACAAAGATTTATGATAGCTAAATATTGAAATAGAACTATTCAGTTCTCACTATACTAAATATAACCTGACCTACATAGAAATGACTTAAATTTCCAGAATTCTTATTCAACATATTTTTAATTAAAGTAAAAAAATGTATCAATATATTAATTCTCACGTTTAACATTGGATTTAAGTATAGCTAGAAGTAGTTTAGTTGTATTTTTTTTAGCATTTTAACAGTGCTCTATGATAAACAAATAATGAAATAAAACTATAAAATTCTTACTAAAGATAAATTAATCAACATTGAAATAAATTAACCTTAAAGAATTCTACTTCAACAGGTTTAAATCGATATAAAAATAAGTAACTATATAAAGTAGATATTGATTCTTACACCTGACACTATAAATGAAATTAAATACAGATTAGTAGTAAATCACTTCTACATTAAAAAAAAAACTACGATATTTAAATAATGAAATAGAGTTGAACTACTCATTTATTACTAGATGACTTATTTTAAACTAATGTATTAACTATTCCCTTTAGAATTTAGTTCATATTTATGACTTAACAGTTTTGAAGTTTAATAATTAATACCAAACCGTACAACAATTAATGACAATATATGTACATTTATTTGTCAGTATAAGTAGCAAATGTACTTTAGGACAGAGGAAAAACAAATATATTTTTATGCAACAAATACAAATTATAAAATCTGGGGAGAACTTATGTTGAAACGTTTATACATGAGATCATCAAGTTTATACAAAAGTAATGATGAGATCATCAAGACCTTCATAAAAGAAATAAATAAATAAATAAATAAAAACATATGTATACTTACTAATAACAATTTAAACACCACTGGAGCAGGAAATAAAACGAAAGAAAAAGTTACTGGAAGTAAAGGAATTTAGATTACTGCTTATTTGAAATGTATGCTCTTGGCAGATCAAATAATTGTTAGATAAAATGTTTCATAAACAGATGGATAACAAGGTAACAATTTTAACTCTACCAGACTGGAAATAACAATTGGAGAAAAGTAACGAAATAAGAAAGAACCGAGATACTGCTTATTTCAAATCTAAAGCGCTTGAATATATAGTTGATATGCTAAGTAAACTTTAATACGAGGTACGTCCAGAAAGTAAGTTCCGTTTGGTAATAAAAATAATTTGTCTACAGATACAGAAAAAATATTTATTGCACTAAAATCTACAACTCTTAAACTACTTTTCTACATAACTGCCAAAATTTTGCAGGCATTTGTCATAGCGTGGCACAAGTTTTTCTATGCCTTCTTCATAGAAGGTTGCCGCCTGTGTCTTCAACCATTTGGAAACATTTTCTTTCAGCTCTTCGTCATCGTTGAAGTGTTGACCGCCAAGGAAAGACTTCAGATGTAAGAACAGATGAAAGTCGCTAGGAGCGAGGTCAGGGCTGTACGGAGGATGGTCAAACACGTCCCAGCCAAATCCCTGTATGAGGTTTTTCGTCACATTTGCAGTTTGTGGTCGTGCATTGTCGTGAAGAAAAACAACACCTTTGGACAGAAATCCTCGGCGCTTATTCTGTATTGCGCGGCGCAATTTCCTCAGTGTCTCGCAGTAAACTTCTGCATTGATTGTTTGACCTCGCGGTAAGAAATCAATCAGTAAGATGCCTTTCCTGTCCCAAAACACTGTGCACATGATTTTTCGAGGTGTCAAGATTTGTTTCGGCTTAACCTTTGCTGGAGATGAAGTGTGCCTCCATTCCATTGATTGCCGCTTAGTTTCTGGGGTGTCATAAGAAACCCAAGTTTCATCTCCTGTGACTATCTGTGACAGAAAATCTTCACCGCCTTCATCATAATGGTTCAAAAACTGAAGTGCACTACCCATCCATTGTGTTTTGTGTTGCTCAGTAAGAATTTTCGGTACCCAACGTGAGCAAAGTTTTTGAAATTTCAATTTTTCGCTAACAATTTCATGAATGATCCTGAGATTTGGGGGAATTCCATAGCGAGAGCACTCATTGTAAACTTACAGTTTTCCTTGATCTTCTCATCAATCGTGTGAACCAGTTCTTCTGTAATCAAAGATGGACGCCCACTTCATTCTTCATCATGCACTTCATTACGTCCTTCATTAAACTGTCGGACCCATCTTCTCACCATTGAATCACTCATCGCATTTTGTCCGTAAACCTCGCAAATTTGCCGATAAATGTCAATCGGTTCACTTTCTTAGCATTCAGAAAACGAATCACAGATCTGATTTCACAAGCGGCGGGATTTTCGATCAACACCGACATTTTAAACAAGCACAACAAAGCGTACGAGACTGACAGCGATCTCAAAATGGCGCACGTTTCTTCTCCTTGATACAGAGCGTCTGCCGCGCATGCGCGGAACTGCGATCACAGCGGATATAAATGGAAACGGAACTTACTTTCTGGACGTACCTCGTATATAAAAATAGATTTTTATTGTAGTATTATATGTATAGTTAATTAAATTATTTTTAACTTAGAGTAAGAGTATCGCAAAAATTCTGGTATTATGTTGTAGCTTTGGTTCTGTAGATAGCAACAATAGTTTGTATTGAGTAATTACTGCTCACTGTTTTGCTGAAGAGTCCCCACCCTGCTGAGGCTCGGTGACAGGGCTAGCCAGTTCCCACGATTAGCGTAGATCATGGATTCTAAACGGACGTCCCGTAGCTGACTTTTTAGCCAGGATGCGGACGTTGCTGGTCCATACAGCATCCAGCTTCCTCTCCCTCACCAGCTTCCCCGCTGCGTTAAAGATGTCCTTTCTCTTCGGAGCTAAGTGGTCGGGTGTTTCTGGAAAAGAGTTGTGGATTTTTCTTGCTAACAAGGTCTTCTTATGTCTCCTCGCAATAAACCAGTCCTGTTTCGTATTCCAAGACACGAAGCAAACAACGATAGAGGGCGGCTGCTTGTCATCTACGTTTAAGGCCGGCAGTCAATAAGCGTCCGAGATGTCATTCTGGCTGAAACGGACATCTAAAACACTTGCAATGGAGTTGAGGATCGCCATCAAGTTTTCCCAGTTAGTTACAGGCACTCCGTTGATAACTATATTGTTCCTTCTAGACTGTTGCTGGAGATCCGCCATCTCTCATTGAAGCTCCCTAACATTAACATATAGTTGACTATTTTCTTCTCACAACTGGGTTAATTGGGCTGTGGTACTCTCCGAGGCCGTTTTTAGGTTATTATATTGTGACTTCAACACGCCAACATCCCTCACAGCATCAGCAACCTCCAGCCGTAGATTCTCGATGTTTGGGTTAGTGTTGTCTAAACGGACATTTATGTCCTTCTTTAGTGCGGTGATTGCCTCAAAAACTACGCTATTTGTGACCTCACTTGCCCTGCTACTGGCGGATGATGTCTCAACTACACAGCACTCACATTTCCACATTTTCCTGGCGCTAACTTTCTTTTCAGCCGAAAAACCTGCGCATTGTGGATGAAACAAGTGAAAACAATCACAGCATTTAAGGGCATCTTTGGACTAATTAAGCACTTGTTGGCACTTTTTACAGTTATCCGCCATCGCACAGTCACAGCTACACTGATATAAAAAAATCAAATCACATAAAGAAAAAAAATCACGGCAAAAATAATCAATAAATAATAAAAAGGAAAACAGATATATTTCAATGAAGTGAAATAGTACAGCTGTACCACTGTAATACCACTGTACATGTATGGGTGGGCGGGTGAGTCAATACCACTGTACATGTATGGGCGGGTCAGTACCATTGTACGTGTATGGACGGGTGAGTGGGTTAGTAACACAATACGTGTATGGTTGGGTGGGAGTATGAAAGAGATTTACCCCATCTAATATTGAATTCTCAATTCTAACATGTACAGTAGTGTTTGTTCCTTTTTCGAATAATTATTTTACATCACTACTCAATTTATATAGCGGCCAAAGCCGCAAGCTAAACAAGTAACTACACGCCGGGTAACTACGCACTATCAGTAGACCACCGTAGATAACCAACGATGTGGACTCATCAAGCATCTAATAAGAACTGATGACTTTGAAAAGGTGATTGAAGAACTGACTTTGAAGAGGTGATTTATTCAATTTATCACCTCTTCAAGTTTATCTGCAGAAGGAATTATGTGCAATTTATTTAACCCTTTCAGTGCCGGCAATGTTTTGGGATGGTGTTACAAAAGTGCCACATATTTTTACATTTAGTATATCCAAAAAGGCAGTATAATTTCTACTCGCTACGCTCTTTGGGGGCTTCACCCCAAACTCCTATTGACGGCATGATTATATTGTGACTAAAAATGATCACGAGCTACCAAAGTTGGTCAACGACTACCCAAGTTCATAGATCCCCGTAGGGGTTTCACAAATGATCATTGGTGGCTAGACAAGATAATCATAGACTACACAAATAAGTTAGTAGCTACCCCGAATGATCTCCGGACACTAAATTACGACATTTACTACTCAAGTTGATCAAAGGGGCTACATATTTTTAACACGGGATACGAAAGTATATACTGTACATTAATAACAACATTTTGATAGTTACCAAGGTTGATTCAAATTCAAATTCCATTTATTTGCTATACAACTATTATAGCATTGACAAAGTCATATGTACAGCATGTCTATGCTAGTCAATAGATTCTTAAGAATATAAATTCAAAACATGAATAGATAGAAATAGTAATAATAATAATAAGTTAATTGTTTATGAGCAATTACATACCTTTACAGTTTATTTAATTAATTAAATAAAAAATAAGTATAAATAAAAAGTTGATTAAATGAAAAGGCTGCTTTAGGAGCTAATTATATAAGTTTATTAAGTGGAATGAATCAAAAATCAATATTAGGAATATTAAAAAATTCGTCAATAGAATAAAATGGGTTCTTTAGGAGCCAGTTAAAAAATTTATTACAGAAAGATTTTTCTGAATACTTGTCAATCAAGTTGGTTAATTTATTATAAACTCTAAGTGAAACTATATTATGGCTGTTTGAAGTTTTATGTAATCTAACAAAATTAATAGTAGCTTGATCTTTAATACTAGTTTTATACTGATGATCACTTTTTTCAATTATACCAGGAGTTCTTAAAACATATAAAATCAAATCAAAGATGTAAATATTTATGACAGTTAGAATATTCAATTTAACAAATAGGGGTTTACAATGTTCTATAGGACCTACATTGAGATTGCTCTTATAGCCCTTTTCTGCAGAAGTAAGATTTATCCTACTGCAATTCCCATGAAAGATTAATCCATATCTAAATATTGACTGGAAGTATGGAAAATAAGCCGATCTAATATAATTTTGATGCACACAGTAAGTTAATCATTTTAACAAATGAATTACTCTGGATAGTTTACCACTAATATAATCTACATGTGGTCCCCAAGATAGAGTTTTGTCTATAACAATTCCTAAAAATTAACACTGTCAGTTGAATTATCACTTAAATTGTTTTCACTGACCGGTCTTAAAAAAAATTTTACTTCTTTAGTTTTATCTTCATTTAGGAGAAATCCATTTGATTTGAACCATTCAGATGCTTTCTTTAGTGTTCTTTCACCTAGTGATTTAAGTTGTTCAATGTTTGAATTTGAATTAAAAAAGGTTGAATTGTCGGCATAAAGATAAGTTTTACTATTTACAAAATTTGGAAGGTCATTTATACTAATTAAAAACAATAGGGGTCCCAGGACCGATCCCTTAGGAACACCATTTGTGACTTCTATCTCCTGGGACCACTCACCGTCCACAAAAACTTTTTGTTTACGATTAAAGAAAAAGGATTTTAAAAACTTGAGTTGAGTATTTTTAATACCGTAGTAGTTCAATTTCATTAATAATTCAGAATAATTTACGCAGTCAAAAGCTTTGCTCAGGTCACAGAAGGTTACCTGGGCGAAAGCTTTTCCTTCAAAAGCTGATAGCACTTCGTGCACCAGCATATCTACAGCATCAATTGTGCATTTTCCCTTTCTAAATCCAAATTGTGAATCACTTAAAAACTTATTATTTTCTAAATAGGCGCTTAGTTGTTCACAGATTCAAATTTCAAATAATTTTGATAATGATGGAATTATAGAAATTGGACGATAGCTCTGCGGCTTGTCCCTTGAGCCTTTTTTAAGAATTGGGCATATTCGCGACACCTTTAACTCATTAGGAAATACTCCCTCCATGAGACAGAGATTAAAGCAGTAGGATAGAGGAGTGGCGATAGATATTATTATTTTTTTTAACAAATTATTAGAAGTAAGGTAAACATCGCAACTATCAGAATTTTTAAGTTTGCCGGTTGTAGTAACTATATTTTCTGGAGTTATTTGTTTCCATGAAAAATCTTGAGAATTTTCTGAAACAAGTTGAATGAGCTCCTCTGAACTATATCTAGGATTACTTACTATAGTTTTAATTTCATTAACAGAGTTTACAAAAAAATTATTAAATGTGTCAGGTGAAATTCCAGGGTTTATTTTACTCGATGTACTTTGCTTACTACCACATTTTATCACTTTCCAAGTAGTTTTACACTTATTACTACTCCTTTCAATCAAATTAGTATTATGCAATATTTTAGCATCTTTAATCGATTTCCTATATTGGTTTTTTAGGTTTAAAAATTGTTGTCTAATTTTTTATGTGTCTGTTTTTTTAATATTAATAATTTGTTTTTCATATTAGCCAGATCATTAGAATACCAATCATGTTTCAATTTAGTGCAATGATTTGTTTTGACTCTTTTTATTTTTGCATAAAAGTTTATGTTATCAACTAATTTTTGGAAAAAAAAATTGAAAGGTATTACTAGCAGTAAAATTTGTTGAGCTCAGTATATTATTCCATTGATAGCAGCTCAGTTTATGTGCCAAGGCACCTACTGAGGTTTTTGGCAAAACCATTTTAAAGTAATTGCTTGACTCTAGATTGAATAAATTGTCTTCTTTAGATTTTTATATTTAGTATTTTTGTCATATAATCCATGCTGAAGGGGGCATTTATAGTGAGACCATCGTGGTCAGAAAAGGGAAAATTAAAAATATCACATTCTATAGCTAAACTTTTTTTGCAATTTACTAGAATATTGTCTAAACAATTTGAACCTCGAGTTGGTTTAGTATTTAAGTAATAAAAGTCATATTGGCGCAAGATATTGATAAACTGCTTGGATAAATTATGTTGTTTTGTAACATCAAAATTAGAATTAAAATCACCTCCAATTATGGAGATGTAGTTTGGCCAGCTAGTTAAGTACGAAAGCAACTTCTCAAGTGAATCTAGAAAAACATGTGGGTCACCAGATGGTGAATGGTAGAGTGAAATGAATATTATTTTAAAACTATTAATAAAGGTTGCTGAGGCTTCAAAGTTCATTTCTGAACAGAGGTGCTTGATATCACAAGCCCTGGTTTGAATGTCATTTTGGGCAAAAATAAAACCACTCTGAATGTGGTTAGTTCTACAAAAAGCACTGACACAGGAGTACCCTTTGGGTGTTGCTGCTAACCAAGATAATCACGGGTGGTTTTCCAAGTTGATCACGGGGGCTGCCCAAATTGTTCACAGGGTTTCTAAAGTTGTTCACGGGGCCTACCCAAGGTGATCACAAGAGGTCACATAAGATGATCACGGGGGTTTCCCAAGTTAATTACGGGATGCTACCCAAGTTGATCACGGATGCTTCACAAGTTTACCATCGGTGGCTAACTAAGTTGATTAAGGGTGGCTACCCAATTTGATCACGTGGGGCTACCCAAGTTGATCACAGGGTCTACCAATATGATCTGGGGGGGGGGGGTGTTCAACCCAAGATGATCATAAAGAATTAACTTAGTTGATGATGGTATACTACTGAAGTTGATCACGGAGGCTGGTCAACATAGTAGTAAAGGTAAATATTGTGTAAGGTTATAAGTTCCAAGCTTGTTTTAATCATGCTTAAACGGGAGGACATATTAAAAAAAATCACATTTTTTGACAAAAAAACTCAACTTTATCGACTTTTAGTAAGGAAACGATAGAATATACCACAAAAATGTATATGACACCTTTTGAACAGAATTTAATTCTTAATTTCAATATTTCATCATGTGTTATCCAAACTAAATATTACAGCTTCTGTAAAATAAAAACCTCAACTGTGTGAACAGGTAAGGGTTTTATGGTCAGCCATTTTGAATTTTTTGGGTTATTAAAAGTGAAAAATCTAATTGTATAGCATTTTATTTACAGAAAACGTGAAGGTAAATAGTATGTAAGTTTTTAAGTTTCTGACTTCTTTTAATCTTTCTTAAATAGGAGAAAAACTCTTTTAATAAATGTTTTCGACTAAACTACTTTACCAACTTGTTGTGAAGAAACTATAGTATGTACTACAAAAATGTACATAGCACTTTTTATACAGAATTAATATGATAATTTGAATATTTCATTAGATGCTTTCTAAACTAATTATTACATCTTCAGTAAAACAAAAACTTCAACTCTGCAAACAGGACAGCAGTTTCACGTCAGCCATTTTCAATTTTTCTAGGTTATAACAAGTGAAAAAATCAAAGTTTATTGTAGTGTGATAACAAGGTATTAAAGGTAAATAGTGTGTAAGGTTTTAAGTTTCTTGCTCCTTTTAATCAAGCTTAAATGGGAGGAACTATTTTTTTTAAAAATACATGTTTTCGACAAAACTCAAGTTTGCCAACATTTTCTGAGGAAACTATAGTATGTACCACAAAAATATATAAGACACTTTTTGTGCAGAATTTAATTCTTAATTTGAATACTTCATTTGATGTAATCTAAACTAAAAATTAAAGTATTAGTAAAATAAAACCCTCTACTCTGCAAACAGGTCAGCATTTTTACATCAGCCATTTTGAATTTTCTAGGTTATGAAAAGTGAACAATCAAATTTCATAGTAGTTTTGATAACAAACTAGTAAAGAGAGTAGTTTGTAGGGTGTTAAGTTCTTAAATTATCGTAATAAGGCAATAAAATATGAAAACCCCAACTAAAATCTAATTTTTTTAACGAAAAGTGAACCTAACAATTATTTGCGTTGTATCAAAAATACAATAAAATATTATCTAACCAAAATGGTAGACAATTTAATTACAAATCTGGCGTATGCTATCAGATTAGCTCTACAACCAATTGATTTGCCCACAATCAAGCTGTAAGTAAACCACTGCACACAATTCAAAATTCCCGTCCGCCATTTTAATTTTTTGGGGGGTTAAAATTTTAAATGTTTAGTTTTCGGAACTGTACTGTCGGTTGCTTGGTAAAATTTACAAGTGTGCCAAATTTAAGTTTCTAGCTCATCTGGAAGTGGGTTAGAATTTATATACGTGAGTGAGTCAGTTATACTTGTAGCTTTATAGATATGGGACTCGCTTCGCCCCCAAACCCCATTAAAGTTCAGAACAATTTATTGAATTGAAATGCGAAACTTTATTTTATTCAGTTTAGGTTAACATATTCCATTTAGTATTAGTTTAATAATCATAGACATTGCCTGGAAAAGAAAACCCCAAACCCCTTATGCCTTTAAGCATCAAAAGCTATCCAAGATGATCACGGTTGGTACCCAAGATAATCACAGTTACTACTCTAGTTCAATCACGGGTAGCTACCCAAATTGATCATTAGTACTACTTACGTTGTTCCCAAGTTTTTAACGAGGGATTTTTCAAGTTAATCTCTGAGACTACCCAAGTTGATGAAGAAGAGTGTCCAAGTTGATTACAGGTTATTCCTATGTGAATGCCGGGATAGTACTCAAGTTGATCACAGGATCCCCAAGCTATTCGCGGATGATACCTATGATGATCAGGGGTGGTACCGTACTAAAGTTGATAATGGGTGCTACTCAAGTTAATAATGGGGAGGATGTAACCCAGCTTATCCTGGATGCTACTCAAATTAATCGCGTGGGGCTAACCATGTTGATCATAAGTGGCTACCCAAGGTAATCATGGGGGTACCCAAGATGATCACGTTGAGCTACATAACGATCACTGGAGCTACCTAAGCTGATTATGGCTGGCTACCTAAGTTAATCATGGTAGACTACAAAAGTTGGACCACAAGGGCTACTCAAGATGATCGCGGGTGGTTATAAAGTTGCCCCAGAGGAATATACAAGATGATTACGTAGCTACCTAAGTTTATGATGGTTAACTACCTAAGTTGATCGTGAGGGGCTCTCTAAGTTCATCACGGAGGCTACCCAAGAAGATCACGGTAGCTACTCACATTGATCCATGGGGTTACCAAAGATGACCACGGTGAGCTATCTAAGATGATAACGGGATGCTACCCAAGTTAGTCAAATGAGCAGGTAAACGGAGCGGTCAAGGTAAATAGTGGGCAAGGTTTTATGTATCCAGCTTGTAATAAGCTGAAATAGGTGGATATATTCCATAAAATCACATGTTTTTGACAAAAAAACTCTACTGACTTTTTGTGAGGTAAGTATAACTTATACAGCATAGAGATGTATAACCATTTCCAAAATTATAACGGGTGTCTACCAAAGATGATCACCAGGGCTTTCCGAGTTGATCACAGGCTACCAAGTGACCAAAAGTGGTTACCAAAGTGAGATCACGGGGGAATCAAGATCATCACGGGAGGCCTAAGTGGTTGACGGTCGGCTACCTTAGTTGATTATGGAGACTAACTTAGTTAATCACAGAGACTAACTAAGTTGATCACTGGGGCTCTGGGGCTACCCAAGATGATCAGAGGGGCTCCCAATAAGATCTGGAGGGGGAGGTCTACCCAAGATGATCATAAGGGATTACCCAAGTTTTTGGTGGGATACTACCGAAGTTGATCACAGAGGCTGGACAACAGAGTAGTCAACATAAATATTGTGTAAGGTTTTAAGTTTCCAGCTTTTTTTAATCATGCTTAAATGGAAGGATATATTTTTATAAATCACATTTTTTGACAAAAAACTCAACTTTATCAACATTTAGTGAAGAAACTATAGAATATACCACAAAAGTGTATATGACACCTTTTCTACAGAACTTAATTGTTAATTTGATTAGGTGTTATCCAAACTAAATATCACATATTCTGTAAAATAAAAACCTCAACTGTGGAAACAGTTATGCATTTTCTCGTCAACCATTTTGAATTTATTTTGGGTTATGAAAAGTGCAAAATCTAATTATATAGCATTTTATTAACAGGAACTGTGAAAGTAATAATATGTAAGTTTGTAAGTTTCTGGCTTCTTTTAATCATGCTTATATAAGAGGAACTCTTCCAAAAAAAATCAAAATTGTTCAACAAAACTTAACTTTACCAACTTTTTGCGAGGAAACTAGTATGTACTACAAAAATGTACATAACACTTTTTATACAGAATTAATATGATAATTTGAATATTTCAGTAGATGCTATCTACACTAAATGTTACAGCTTCAGTAAAACAAAAACTTCAACTCTGCAAACAGATCAGTGTTTTCACGTCAGCCATTTTATTTTTTTGTAGGTTATGAAAAGTGAAAAATCAAAGTTTATAGCAGTTTAATAACAAAGTAGTAAAGGTAAATAGTATATAGGATTTTTAATTTCTTGCTCCTTTAAATCATGCTTAAATGGGAGGAACTATCCCAAAAAAATCTTATATTTTCGACAAAACTCAAGTTTACCGACTTTTTCAGAGGAAATTATTGTATGTACAAAAAAAATATATATGACATTTTTTTTTATAATTTAATTGTTAATTTGAATATTTCATTCAATGTTACCTAAACTAAAAATTAAAGTTTTAGTAAAACAAAAACTTCAACTCTGCAAACAGGTCAGTGTTTTTACATTAGCCATTTTGAATTTTTTTTAGGTTAAGAAAAGTTAAAAAAAAAATTATTGCAGTTTTGGTAACAAAGAAGTAAACCATTTGTAAGGTTTTAAATTATCTTAATAACGCAATAAACTATGAAAAACCTAACAAAAATATAATTTTTTTAACAAAAATAGGGGTGTCGTTATTATCACACATACAAAAAAATGTGTCCTAATCAAAATTGCGGAAATTAATTACAATATATGGAATATGCTTTCAGATTTGCTCTACAAGTAACGGTTTATCCACAATCAAGTTGTAAGTAAACCTCTGCACACAATTCAAAATTCCCGACCGCCATTTTAATTTTTTTGGGAGCTTAAAAATTGAAAATTTATAGTTTTCCGTACTTTTCCATCAGTTGCTTAGTAAAAGCTACAAGTGTGCCAAATTTCAAGTTTCTAGCTCATCTGGAAGTGGGTATACGTGAGTTAGTCAGTGAATTACACATGCGGCTTTATAGATATTAGACTAGATTTGTAAGGGTTTGAGAAAAACATTTTTACACCATATTATAGCTAAATAACCAATGATTAACATACATTATAAATTTCTTGATTATTAAAACTTTAAAATGCTAAAATCTCAAAAATAGAACAATTAATATAGCAGGTTTTGTGTGACTGATTCATGAAATAAGTGTGTTATTTTATTCCTTTAAAGCTATCATAGACAAATTTTTGCAAGGATTGATCTGTTGTTTTTGAATATTAATTCTGATTGTATCAAAAAATATCTTTGATACTCTTAGTAGAAATCTAAATTAATATTGAACATCATTTTCTCTGTGCAGAATTAATGCAGCTCACAGGTGTTGCAGCAATTTTACGTTTTCCTATGCCTGATCTTGAAGATGATGAAGAAGGAGATGATAGTGAATCTGATTAACTAGAATCATCTGTAACTTTTGTTTACCTGAAACTTTGGTATTTTACATTTTTAAACAACCTAAATGTATTTCTTTACTAAGGCTCCATATAAATATGTTAAGAAATAGATTTATTGCATAAAGAAGTGATAATATATATAGAACTAAATATCTCATTGTAAGATGATTTAAGGAATAAAGTTGAAATTAAGATCATTCAGTTGAGTGAGTAAGAAGAAATAATAATTAATTTTATCATTAAGAGAAATAAGGAAATTCATTATTTATAAAAAATATTGAGCTTCGGTTGCAGGTATGTGCTATTCTAATACTTGCTTATTGTATTTACATAGGTTAATCTGTGTAACTGAAATATATTTTTTTATGTATATGGCTGTGATTTTTTTATAGCATAAATTTCATCACAGACTATTATAATTTTTTGTAGTTTTTTTTTTATCATTTGTGGTTCACTATTTAATTGTATTTGTTACAACTAAAAATCTATGTTAATTTTGTGTATTGTATTGGACTGTATTCTCATTTTTTGGAAACCTGGTAAAAAATAAGATCTCAAGTTTTTTCGTTTTGTTAGTTAATGGAAAATAAATTATCTGTTGTGTTGAAAAGAATTTGGTTGGTTATATGGACAAAACTGTGTTTAATGTGCACTATGCACAATACACTTATACATTAGATACTAGTATTATTTTTTTATTAATTTCTAAATTTTCAAATTGTGTACATCACTTTATATAAATTACTTCCATAAATAACGTGCAAGTATACTTTATATCCATTTATAGTTTTTGTACAAGAATGGGGCCTTATAATAAAATCTCTAAATAAGTTCATAATTTTCTCATTTTATGATGTCATTTTATCATCAAATGCTTTGTTACTCTTATCATTCTTTTATAACGTTGTTACTATGCTATTTGTTATATTTTATTGCAAAGCAAACCACTCAAGATTGTTTTAATAATGCACTTAATAAATTGCAATAGATTTTATTATTTTTCTATTTATTTATTTATGTAAATGTTTGAAATCGATAACTTATTGTGTATAATATAAACAGTGTAACATGTTGTGTGCTAATATAATGGACAGTTAGTAATTGTATATAATGTGACTTGTACAAATATACGTATTGATAAATATTGGAAATACTTATGTTAATAGTATACCTCTATAAAACTGACATTTCGCAACTATTGTAGAAAGTTGTTAACTTTGAAATTGTGTTTTCAAAAGCATTATCAACTACAACCATATTTTTTTTACGTGTCTGGTATATATAAAGGTAGATAAATTAAAATGTCCCCAAAGGAATAACATTGGAGATATTGTAACTATCCTTATCTACAAAAATACAAATTAATTTTAGACCAGCAGTAGGAAGTTTGCCAACTATGAGTAGACAGGGCAAAGGCCCGCGTAAGTATTAATGGACCAATAACGAATCCCAAGATTTACAAAATGAATTTGCTTACAGCTTACTCCATATGGGGATGTGGGAGAAAGGTGCATGTTCAAACAGGAACAGCAATAATGTGCAGTTTTGTAATGTACAAGTCACCTCCATGCCATGTAAACTGTGAAATTTTGGGACCAGGGAGACAAGGTCTCAACGTCAATCAATCTTTCCATGTTCAATCAATTCCTCCAGTTTTGGTTCATAATCAACAAGCCCACTCACTCCCATTCTGGAGAGGTATGACTTAATGTGGTCCAAGTTGTCTCCTCATAACTTAGTTCCACAAAAAAAATCTTCCCATCAGGTTATAATATCATACATTTCTTACTTCATTGTAGCACATGTGAAGTATTTGTCTGGTGTAACTGCTATATAGCAATAAATATTACTTCTATAAAAAGCAAAAATCCAATGTCAAGAAGTCAGACCACTTTTTTTCTAATTGTGCAGTCTTTGGGAGACCACTGCTGTCGATCTTGTAGTGCGGCAGTTGATAGTGAGAGATAAATTTACAGTGCTGTGCGGCTGACTGAAAGAGAAGGAAGATTGCAGATTGTCATGATGAGAGAGAAAGAAAAAGGCAAAGAGGGGTATTGGGTTGAGAAAGAAGTACAGTAGAATCACTTTAACAAAAATTGCCTCGCGCAGGTTGCGTGGCGGGAGTAGTGTCTGGGGTGGGGAGATAGGAGCAGAGCGGACAACACAACGCGCTACTAGCCTGGCTGCGTATTTCCGGCTGTCAATGGTGGTGCAGTGACACGGAATAAGAACCTTCCAAACAATAGGGGTGGCCAGCCGTCGAAGAGCGGTGAAAGACCACATTCCAATCCCTTCCGCTGCAAATTAGCCCTTCAAGGAAATGAACAACACATTGGACTGCCTCAACATAATCGCATATGGTATATATTCAATGATAATGGTAAAGTTTGGTAAATTATTTTGTTGAAAAAAAACTTTCCATCAATTAACCTACAGAAAGATTGTATTATGTACAATCAAAATTGTCCTAACGCGTTATTGGACTTTTCTTAGGTCTGTTTTTCCTTGGCGTTACGAACTTCTTTTCTTGTCCGGGTGACTGGGCAGCTTCCTTGACGATTTTATATGCAGAACTAAGGGATATTCCACATGCTTCTGCCACTTCTTAGAGCAACTTCTTCTCCGATAAATCTTCATTTTTCTTCTTTAAATAACTATAAACAATGTAAATATACTTTGCGTATGACTATGAATAACAGATGTTTTTTTATTTGATTTACTAGTACTACTACCCGGCTGCACATTCATTATGCTCCAGAAACTATATACACTATGCACTAAACGATTACGACACTAAACACTTATTTACAAAACTAAAAAATTAAAACTAAAATAAATTTCGGGACACTAAGCGTTAAAGCTAATGTTTTTAGAACCCCGCGTAGTACTGTATCAGCTAGCGAACTTTACGAGAAACTGCAGGGGATGACTGAGCTGTCACGTGCCAGCGCATGCGCATTGGTGACGTCGTCCACTGCGCACACATCTGAATGATTTTTAACAAGATGATTTACCTGTACATGGCAGAAAATCTCAGCCAGTGCTCTGTATTAGCAGCCGTATTGAGCTCTTTTTTGCTACAGGAAGTATATTTGTCTATCTCTTTTCCCTTCTTATAGTTGTGTATGGCAAAATAATATTAAATAGTTAAGCTGTATTGCTATTATTTATTCATTTTTATTTTAACTAAATAACATACATTATAATTTTAAAAGATCCAACTTCAATAGTTGATTTTAAAAACCAAACATGAAAATTATCATTCTTTACAAAATTAAAGTAATTTATTAAATTAGCTTTGTATGAAAACTGGTAGGTGATAGTAAAAATAATAAAGTATCATTGTGTATCAATTTGTATAACTTCAAATTCTTTTTCTAGTTTTAATCTCTCCAGGACTTAAGCAATATTTTCTAATAATTTGGTTTTCAAGTAACAGGACATCATTCATGGGCCACAATCTTCAAGGTCTCATTCCAATAAACTATCACTCATTTAGAAAGATGCCAGCAAGACGCATTGTTGTATAATATTGTAATGCTCTTCAGATCAGACATTGCCTATCGTGAGCCTTGTTGCATGTTATTGGTAGTGTTACGACTGTTATTTTATGAGGTAGCACTGCTATCAATGTTGCTGACGACTGTCAAACTACTAGAGGTGCATGGAAGTTTTTAATTAGTTACTTGTAGTTAAGATATTTACTATATCAGCAGGGTAGCCATCTGGAAAGAAAGGAAGGATTACAAATTAGAATGAGAGAGAAATACAAAAGCAAAAAGGGGTACTGCCTTAGTTAAACATATTTATTCATTGGGCAAAGTTTCTGTTCAACAATTCCTGGGTTAAATTCATGTAGCTATTAATTTCTGACAGTTAGTAATAAAAAATATCTTATGTAATCTTAAGAACAATAAAATTAAAAGTTTTAAAACATTTCAAATACTTTTTCATCAAACTCTGGTAAAAAGAGCTTAATCTTGTAGTTTAGTTTGTTGGGCTATCTACAGTGTGTACATTGGATAGATTGATTGTTAAGAGTTATGTAGAATGTCAGTATTGTTGAGAGAGCAACTTATTTGCTCTCAACAAATAAGTTAAGAGAGCAAATTTATAGATAAACCAAGCCTTTACTGTTTATTTTTCAATACTAGTTATATTATTAAACGTCTGGTTTTATGTTTAAATATTTATATTTTGAGTAATATGCATTCAATAGACTACAAAAATATGACTTAAAACCCTAGATTCAATTACACTGAGTTATAGCGAAAATGACAACAGCTTTATAGATTATGTAATTATAATGATAATTAAATTAACATAGTGTATTATTTATGTTTTTTTTTTAAACTGTGGAGTCACTATTACTAATAAATTACTAATAAAATGAATTCACACTTAACTATAAAATGAACAATCATAGGATGTGCTTCTTTGAAGGAGCCTAGCTATGTTGCTCAGCACAGGACCAAGGCGGAGGCAAGATTGGACGGAGACTAATAATTATGGTATAGACTTAAACTGAGAATATATTACAGAGTATAATAAGGCTCTGCTCCAGAACGGTAGAAAACCTTCCTTTTAAAATACTTAATTCTTGAAAATATTCCCAATGTGAACATAAAATTTACCTACCAGAATCTGAATATAATGGAATAGAGCAAGTCCACTGCCTAAAAGACCAGAACGGTTGAATATCTTGGAACTAAAATTAATATTTTTTTGACACTCCAGGGAGGTATAAGATTTAAAGGTTTACTTCTAGAATCTTAATATTAGGGGGTGTATGGGTGTGATAAGTGATTAAAGAACAAGCAAATTGTATTACCAAGTCAGCCTAAAACCTTACTTTTTAAAATACTTAATTCTTGAAAACATTCCCATGGTAAACATATAATTGAAAAATTTACCTGCCAGAATCTGAATATACTGGGACAGTGCAAGTCCACTGCCTAAAAAAAGCAGAATGGCTGAATTTTTTTATATGCCCAAGAGGTTAAAGGTTTACTCCTAGATTCTTAACACGGGGGGGGGGGGGGTCTTAATACTGCTGGCAGGTGGTTTTAGGTTAAGCAGTGAGTACAGGAGAGTGGCTAAGCTTAATTAATTGCTTCTTAAAATGTATTACCAAGTCAGCCATCATGATTTTTTTATTATTTTATAAACTCATAGTTTCCTCTGAGCTATAATTGAAACATAACAGGTTATTGGCTAAAAATAAGGTTAGTAAATTATTCATAATAGTAACGTAATAATTGGTAGTATAAATAAAATTACAAATTATTCATCGTTCAATTTATAAGTAAAAAGTAGTCAAGATTTGTTGCAGAACTTGTTCTTGTCCAGAAATGTGGGTGTTTAGCACAAACAATAGTAAGATATTTTGTATTAAATTATTCATTGATTATTGTGAAAGAGTTGTTTTGTTGCTAATGTATACAATCTAAGTTAATAAGAAATAATTATTTGACAATAATTTATAAATTAAGTATAATTACTTTCTAATTATTTAATATCAGGAACAGAAAATTGCTGGCATACTTAATTTATTTTTAACTACCCTCTTATTTTATATTCTTATGCAGCACATTGAAAGGACATTGTTCTCATTAAATCATTAGTACTATTTGTTTATTATAAAGAAATAAACCTGAAATATATACTAGAACTAACAAACACTCTCCCAGCGAAGCCCTGTCAGTCTCCACGTATGCTCACTTTGTTGTGTGACAACCTGTGAGTTGCCATACTGAGTGAAGTCTTATCATTATATATAGGCACAGTAGTAGGTAGATGCTGAGCCTGTAACACATTTGCTTTTTGTGTGTGCTAATATTGTTCACCTTTACTAATTGTGTCTCTTTATCACTTGACAGCGATTATTAATTGTGTCACTTAGTAATGTCAGGAATGTGACTACATTTCTCTCAGCCGAAGGTAGCTTTCAATCCACTCGCACTGTACCAACGTTGAGTTGATGATTTCTTGAAGGGCTGATGACGCCTCTGGTTCTAGTTCATGCCTCATGTTTCCAAGCTGCACTAGAAGTACTTCATAGGTTATTAGTGCACTCACCACCTAAAATGTAGATTATTATTAGTAGGAGTAGTAACAAAAGTAAAAGATATTGAGTACAATTTTTTTAGAAAAAATCCACAAATGGAAGATTTCTTCAAAGTGAAAGATTTAGTAACACTATTTTTAAACTTTATTAAATTCAAACTGTGATCATAATTTACCATATTTATGGCAACATATATTTTAAATGTTTGGTTCTGGGAGCTGTATATAATTAGAGAATGCTCTATGTCTAAAAATGTTACTTTATAGTTAATTTATTTCCATTTATTGATGGATTTGTTCAAAAATTACAAAAAGATCTTCAACTCATGTATGTACAGACTTAGTTCCATATTGTGTGATGTTCTAAATAGGTCTAGATAGGCCTAGCTTCACAGACCACATATAACCCCCACTCATCCAGTATAGCAATAATAAAAAATGTTTTATTTACTACAAAATGTACATTATATTTGTTTGATATCAACCAGGCAACCAAGTTGATTTATAATATAAGAAAAGTAAATAAAAATGGATCTGCATGCTTACTGTTATAGAACAACACAATTTATCTGACACTTAACAATTTTAACAACATAATTCCTGTCATTAACAACGTTCAGAGAAAATAGGGCCCCAATACTCTGTCTGGAAGGAGGGTTCCGTCACACAACATAATACATGATTTAAGAGTTGAAAGTTAAGTTAAAAGTTCAATGTGCTACCTAATATGAGCACAGAGATTTTGAATTAAAAATACTTATAAAATAATATCATTTTAGTGCCCTTGATACATGTGTGGGAGAAAAAAGCGGGCTGATACCAATTTGTGGTGAAAAATGTGGGCTGCCCGTGCTTTGTCGGATTAAAGGAATCATTTAAAAATTTCTGCCCTGTTTCCCACACAATTTAGAAACGTGTGGGTTTAAATTTAACAAGTGGGCCGCGTGAGTGCTATTCGTCGGGTTCCCAATAAAACTCAGCCAGCTTTGACCAGCTCTAAATTAATTAATTGAAAAGGGTTAATTTAATTATTAATGGTGCAAACAATTTGGTCGGCTGCGATCCCCTCGTGCCCTCAATTTATGTGATTCTACATTAAAAGGTTTTCTAATTGATTCCTAACCAATGGTCCTACTCCCCCCCTTCAGATAATTTAGCTTAATTGAAACATTTTAAATGATTGCAAATGGTGGCGTTGGTGCACAACTCCCACGCGTCAACTTCCCTTCCCTAAGCTCTGTGCATGCAGAGAAATGATGGTAACATTTCTCGCCATGCGTGGCTACCCGCTACACATGAAACAAGTTGTCCTATTTCAAGCTGAGAAAGCATACATTTTGACAGACCCCTCCTAACCACCCATTCAAACCTGATGCTTATTTTTTTCCCTTCCAACACATGACAACAGGTTAATTATAATAAAACAGTCGCAAAGCGAACCTGTTTTACTTGTCAACTGGGCAATGCTAGCAGTGATGAAGCAGTTGGCTGGCACAGAACCTGTAACCATGTTAGAGAAATTTTAAACATTACAGTGATGTTTTAAAACTATTAATTAAAATCAGAATATATTACATTATGAAATTTAACAATAAAAAATTAGATTATAAAAAAGTAAAGTTCACAAACAAAATTCTTCACATTTATCAATTTTTATTTTAATGCTTCCACACTTCAATGAAAATTTTAAGTCTGCTAATTTAAAATCCATAGTCATTAGTTATTATTAAAATAAATTATTATTGTTCGGTATATGTTACTTGTGAAATTCTTAAATACTTGTATTACACATTTATTATTTTGTAGATATAATACATTTTTTATCTTTTAAAAATTTATTGATAATGAACTGCATTTGTAGCGTCATTATAAACATAATAAAAGAGGTGGGTAATGTTAAAAATAAACCACCATGATACTCAATGATGATATGCCGTTGCTCTGCTTCACAACCACTAGAAGCCAACTGGCATTTCTGTCACGACTAAACTTTGGGTTTGTGTATATTACTAGACTGTGGTGACTGTTATTTCCAACAAAAGTTACACCTTTTTAATGTATAGAATCATGCCTGTATTTGAATGGAACCTTTGTTAAAATTTCAAAGCTATCAATCAGTAAAACCTTTCAAAGATTTAGGCTTTTAAGGAAAGGAAACAGATTTTTACTTGTATATATTATAAATGTCTAATTTGTACAAATAAATCTTTTACGATTGGTGAATTTGATGAGTTAGGGTTTTAGTCTTGTAGATGAAGTACCAATAAAGTGTGAATTTAAATTTACATATTGAGTTACCTGTGAAAATATAAAAATTATAAAAAATATTTTCAACTTACCGATAAAATAGCAGTCTGCGTTACTATGAAAAACTTGCATCCGGTCAGAGCAACAGTATCTCTTTTGATTTGAGTGTAAAGACGTTTAACCTAAACACACATAAATTATAAACACTAAATTGAAACTGCTAGTATAAATAACGAAATATCCATTTTAAATTAATAGAGAGAATAAGTATAAACATTAACTATAATGCAAAAATAAATTAATCACAGAATAAATTAACTTATAAGACTACAATTTGTAGAAAGTAAAAACTCACATAGTCTAATAAAATTTTAAAGTATACTGTACATATAAAAGTGTATAGGATTATGTGTCTTTTTCATTTCTACAAGTTATAATACATCAAATTTGGAAGTTTCTTCGTCATGAAACTTATAAAACTATTTAGAAAAAATATTTTGCTATTGAATAGTCACATCAATTATTTTACAGTACATCTTTATACAAAATTATACTTGAAACAATTTTTGTTAACACAGTTCCTCTTTTTTTGTTAACACATAAGCATTCCATGTGTCAAAAACTAACCTGCATTCCTAGTTGAGCATAAAGGTTTTAATTTCCCAATATTTTAACCTTGAATGGAAAGCTTTCAAAATATGTTTTTTAGCAATAAGAATAAAAGAGGGGAGAGTTATAAATTTAAAATTTTAATTGTTGTTGGAATGTAAGTAGCTGTGTTTATAATACGTATTTAAGGGGTTATAGATGTTAGAATAAGTATATTGGAGAGATAGGACATCAGGAAACTTATCTTAGAAGAAAAGTCCACTAACACCAGAGTAGTAGTACACAAAATAAACACATAATCTCACAAATGTTCAATGCCACTGGCATTTTCTTCAGGTGAGTAGAGAGACTGACATAGCTTCCACTATTGCTGGGTATATGACTGTGGTGGGGGTTGTACAGTCATAGAGCAACACTCAGGTAAATATGCAATATTTCAGTTTGTATATATATATATATATATATGAAGTTTGCTGATGGGGAAGGGTTTGAGGGGAAGTGGTCTATCTTATGTTCAGATTAGGTGGATCAAAGGATTTTGTTATCAATTGCTGTGCTAATTCCATCCTTTGGAGCTGTGAACTAATAGCATGGGAATGAAGGGATCTGATTACTTTAGTGGTGTAACACTGATCAAAATTTTTGTTATAGAGAAGAGTATGGGCTGAGACAGGTTTTTCAGGATTTTGGACTTTGCAATCATGTCTATGGCCATTCATGCGTTTTCGAAGGGTTTCACTGGTAAAGCCGATATATTGGGCAGGACAGTGCTGGTACTGGAGTTGATAAATTACATTGGTGGAATCACAGGAGTGGTTTCCAGGTTAAGGAGGTAGTGGAGCTGGTAAAAGATGTGGCTGGAAGATGAATAGGGCAGGTTTTGCAAGAATTCTTGTAAAAGGATTAGAACCGGGTAGTTGCTGGTCTTTAGGACAGGTCAGCATGTTGGGATCAGGTAACTTAGTCAAACCAGAATTTGGCGGAGGTTTTTTGTTTTGTTTGAAAGTCACAATAGGAGGTTTTTCAAGGAGATCTTCGGTGTGGTGGGAAGCTTTTAAGATGTTGAAGCCATTTGGAAGGATTTGGTTGAGTTTTTGTAGGCCATGGTGGTAATTAGTGACAAGGGGTAAAGCATTGGGAACTGCTTCTGGTTTGGGGTTGGTTTTGAAACTGGGCTAAACGGATTTGGTTTTTAATAAGGTTGTTAGGGTAACCTCTCTTTTGGAATGCACTGACCTAAATACACGCCCTCCAAACACCAAACCTAGCACTTCCTTCCTAGTTCAGCTGGCTCAATTAATCCTTGAAAAAAACCACTTCCAAAGTTCTGGCATCAACTACCTCCAGATCAAGGGTTCTGCTATGGGTACCCGCATGGCCCCTTCCTATGCCAACCTGTTCATGGGGAAAGATTTATTTATTTATTTACAATGTTTCACAACAGGTAAAAACCCACTTAAAGTGAAACTACACAAATAATGCCTAATATAACAAATAATGGAGTACAAAAATTTTGAAAATTTAACAATACATGTTTTGCATGTTGAAAAATACACAATTAATTTAATTGTTAATCTTTAGCTCCTAATATTGTAGATTCATACTAAATTTCATTGACAAAATGGAAAAATTTTCATTCATTCAAATTAAAGATGCATGAGGCAATAAAATTACTTGATTAACCAACTGTTAAAATGCCATGAGGAGCAATTTTACATACAATACATGTTATAGACAGATTCTAAAAACATAGAGAACAAAAAAAATTTTTTTAAGACAAAAGAAAAATTGAAAAAAGAGAAAGAAGAGTTCAGTGGAAGTATACGTTGATTGTTAATTTTGTTTGATTTAAAAAAGAATTTATCAAACAATTAAATATATTTAGCTGGCTTGCAAATGTATTGAAGCTACTGCAAATTCTGTATAAAGGACTGTTACCATGTTGATTTGTGTAAAAACATGGAATAAAAAACAAACGGCTCTGTCTGAATCTAATTATCAGAACATAAAAATTAAGATAGACCACTTCCCCTCAACCCCTTATCCATCAGCAAACTTCATATATATACTAACTGAAATACTGCATTTATGCCTGAGTGTTGCTCTATGGATGTACAACACCTACCCAGCAATAGTGGAAGCCATGTCAATCTCTCTCTCTCTCTCTACTCACCTGAAGAAAGTGCCAGTGGCATTGAAAATTTGTGAGATTATGTGTTTATTTTGTGTATGTTACTACTACTCTGGTGTTAGTGGACTTGTCTTCTAAGGTAAGTTTGTTGATGTCATATCTCTCCAATATACTAATTCCTGGCCTAGTGCCCTTTAACATAACAAAAAAAAGATGTTAGAATAAGTAAGTTTGATTGTATGCAGTAGACATTTTTTTATATAGCAGAAAAAACCTCATATTTATTATTTTTCATAGTATTTGATTAATAATGAACAGAATGTACATAACAAAGGTTGTGATTGTAATTTACTATGGTTTAGCAATTAAAAACTTTGGCACATGTTATAAAAATAGTCATGTGGCGCATCATGCGCCTAGATCAAAGTTCTTACCTCAAGTGTGTAAAGTGCTGATGGGAGCCTCTCTATGACTCTCAAAGGCCTCTTACTCTCGTCAAAAATGGCTGCCATCAAAGTTAGTGTCACGCTGTCAGTTCCAGAATAACTAAGGAAGATTATAGCAAAGTAGATGTAACTGATCATGCTATAGGAATGTCTGAAAATAATATAAGGGTAATTAAGCTTATTTTTTGCAGTGCACTTACAATACTGCTAAAATGTAGAACTTATACAGTATACTGATAACAGAAAAGTAATATAAATACTAAAAGTTTCTGATAAAATAATTATTACATTAACTCAAATATAAATATTAATTTATAAATTCTATTTTTCACCGCTCTACAAGTAGGTTAATCTTAATGGTTAGATTTTTTTATTTCAACTTTATTGCAATTGGAGAATATTTAAAGTTTCTATTCCAATATTGTTCTCTGTAGTCTAAAAACAATTAACAAATTTTGATTATATTTTTTATAACTTGACCAGTTCCTAAATCCTAAATTGAAATTCAAATAAGAATCAACTAACTTCATATCAACAGATTTTAATTCATTGCTTAATTTGCTAACAGGAAATATTGACTTTCAAAAGAGAATAGGAATTTTAGAAAACGTTGATTCTTTCATACAAGCAGAACTTAACAAAATGTGAGATATCACTTAAACTTGTTTAATAAGGTTAAAATTAATTACTACAATGTTAATTTTATTTTGGCTTATTATGTTAACTAATTGATAAATATGAGTATATGTATATTTATTTTATTACAATTTGCCAGAAAATCAAATTGATGATAAATATAATGACAAAAAAGTAACAGCACTCATTTTACCATTATGTACGTAATATTATATACAAAATATTATGTACGTAATATTTCTATAAATAATGAAGTGAATAAGCCTACATGGGCAGATAGCCTGTGCGAAGATACATATTATATGTTATCTAATATGTATATATCATAATGGAACTGACAATGACATTGACTGGAAACAGAAGATTAGACAGTGGATATCATAGTGAGGGGGTTGGCTGTTGGTAGTAAGACGAGGTCAAGGTCACAGATAACCTGTCTTGTCTCCTCAGAAGTCAAGTCATGTAGCCAATCTGTCATGTTATTTTTAAACTGAAAGAAGTTTTGAGTTTCAAAAAGTTAAAATTTTGATATTTTTATTTATATTTTTGAATAATATTTTTGCTATATAAAAAGTATTGGTAGTAAAGTAATACGAATGAGATAATGATAATATGAATTAAACAAATATGGTTTTTGTTTCCCATCACTTTTTCCAGAATCTAGGTGTTTTAACACTTTGCGATCGGTTGGCCAGCTGTGGTGGATAATGTGAATACTTAGTCAGCTTGGCGTAGCTACAAAATAAATTGTCACAGTCACGTCGGCAAAGCGCTCACATGGTAAAGATGTCCACCACTGCTGGATAAATAGGTTTTCCTAATGCAATCAGATGTCCAGCACAGAATTATTTTATTTAATTGTTCTGTCTGGATCATGCTGCCACCTATTGGGAAACTTTGGAATTATATGAGAGTTTTGTTTCTGCGTTATTGGCAGTACCTAGTCTCTGTTTCCATTCTAATTCCTGGCATAAAGTGCATGTGCTGTCTCCCTTGTGTTTTTACATACTCACAACGTAATATCTCTTAAGTATTGTTTATATTTGAATATTATATTGTAAATTACATGTGCTCTTCTAAATATAATTGTATGTATATCATATTTTAGACAGAGTATAGAAAAATATTATCGTGTATAAGTTTGTAGATATCTGTAAATATTAGGCCTATAGATATTATGTTGCTTCATAATCTTGCACACTATTTTGAACTGTGATTATTGTTTTATTAGTGATAAAATTACTGTATCAGATTTATTTTCAACCTGAGGCGAAAGGATCATATTACTCCATTTTTCTACCAACTATCCATCTTTAAGTTGAACACTCTCCAATAATTCCATATCTTGATTTTGTTGTACAATATTCCTCAAAACCAAATTCCTAATTATCTGTCAGAGCAGTTTGTTTACCTGTCACAAGTTAGAGTGCGTAGAACCAGACGTGGTTAGTCAATGTTAGCTATTCCAGTTCACTGTACCACCACTTTCAACAAATCATTCATTGTATCTGCTTGCAGGCTCTGGAATGCTCTGCCTGATAATATCAGATCCATCAATAAGCGCATTCAGTTTGGGGTGAAGATGAGGTGTTATCTGCTGCAAGCCCTGTGGGAGTAGTGGCTGGTGGCGCTGTGGCTTGGTGGCGGTGGTAATGAGTAATTATGCCGAATGAATATAGTCTTGAATAAATGTAATGAGTAACTGTAGTTTTGTTTGAGATAGTCAAATTATTTTTAAGTTTAAATATAATTGTTCACTTTTTTTACTTTATATGTTTTAATTTGTACATTCTAATTTCTATTTCTTTTCCTTGTAAATTGTTATTTATGTTTGAAATAACATCTTATCATGTATGATGAGGTTAAGTGGTAGAGAGGGCTTTGCAGGCCTAACTTCACCTCTTGTAATATTAATAAAGACGTTTTTCATTTCATTTTATTAATTAATAAAATGAGCAACAGTATTCTTGATAAATCTGACGAAATAAGACAAGCTTTGAACTATAATGATGACAATAGTTCTACTGGTTCCGAGCATGAGAATGATATAGAATCTAATGTAGGTGAAGTCTTTGACAAAGAAACTAAACCTGGACTTTGTGCTGGAGTATGTTTTGATAAATATTACACTCAGAAATATTTAAACACCTAGTTAGTAATAAAACCGGCCATTAAAACAAAACCTTTTTTTAACAATGTTTTATTGACTCAGTTTTAAAATATTGTATTAATTAATAATGCATTTTACTTCATTTTACATTTTTATCAAGTAATTCCTTATACTTTGAAGTTTTTAAACAAATTCTAATAGTGTCATTAAAAACAAAAATGGACTAATAATTATTTAAAAATCTAGACACTATCACCATTGAAACGTCACAGTAAAATGATGCTACGACCTGGTTGGTTAACCTTGGCATTGTTTGTGCCGAGTTGACTATGTCGGCACCATGGCCAGCAGTGCTGGCCACCCGACCTGAAAGGACAAACCAAGGTAAGACGACACCGATCTGGCAAATAAATGGCTGTGTTCAGCAGTGCAAGTGCAAGTACAAGAGCTCTCTTTATATTATTAGTTACAAAATTCTCTGATAATTAATTTGGGTTCTGGGTAAGATGTATTCTACCTCAGCACAAACCTTCACATTTTACAACCGGTAGTGCTTGTCAAACATTTGTAAGGATCCCTGTGTTACTAGTAGTTGATGGTGGCATTTTCAAATTGTAAATATGGAAATGAATGCATATTTTATATGGAGTTTTAGAAGGAAATATCCTCGCCACACTGAGAGAATACAGTGCTCGATATCCGGTATGTTGTATTCCAAGACCTTCAATACATCCTTGATACCCAATAGACAATTAATAGACAACATTTATTGTACATAAACATTTGTGACAATTACATTCAGTAATACAAACAGGTACATGGTCAATACCTGCTAGTAAATTTATAATGGCATAAGAAGTAATGCCTAGTCTGGTCTTGTAATTACTCTTTAAGTTACAGAATTAAGATCATCATTTAAGAATTCTTCTACTGTGTAATAGGTTTTCTTACAGAGTATGTTATTTAAACTGGTTTTAAATTTATTATAAGGTAGAATTTTCAATGACAGTGGTATGTTATTATATTTTTAAATACATATATAAAGGAGCTGATTTGAAGTGTTTACTACTATGAGAAGGATATATATATAAATATATATATATATATATATATATATATATATATATACAACCAATCACAATTTCGAATATTATAACTATGAGTAAATTTATAACTATCAACAATATTTGGATTCTTATGAATATTTTCTAATCATAATTAGGGTCGAGTAGCAATCCCAAGAACTTGACCTTTGTATTACTGGTCGAGGTATAACTAGCATGAGCAGGGTTATTTATCAGCTTGAAATGTAATATATTTGTTTTATCTTCATTTAACAACATTCCATGTACGGAACCAATCACTAATTTTCCTAATGAATGTCATTGTCAAGGTCTCTTAAAATCCTTCTTTTTTTAAAAGTGTTGTGGTATCATTAGCATATATAGTAAATCTACTCAGTGCTTTTTTTGTAAAATATGAGGTTCTGGTACTCTCGGTGGTACGTTTGGGGGGGGTTCCCCCACCAAAAACGGGAGGGGGGTCCAAGGGCCTAACCCTGGAAAGTTTTTGAAATTTGGTCCTCTTAAAACGATTTTCAACACTTTTTGACCCCTTTACAAGTACCTACATAGTTTCTCATAATTTAGTGACGAGGTATAATTTTTTTATAGCAACGTTCTTTGGAATTACATTTTTTAATAAAATACGTACTACACTGTTTGGATTAAAAAATAATCACACATGTATGTCTGCAAACAATCTTTTATTATACATTATATTAGTTACATTACTTATCTCAATTTATATTTTGTTACAGTACAGTTTTAAAAAAAAGTGTGCTGAAATCATAAAATGTTAACGATTTTTAATTGTTATAAAATTATAAAATCTTAAACATTTTACTAACATTTTATAAAACTGTCCAAAGCTTCGAAAGGTTTTCATTGGTCTTCTCTCCTCTTTTTCTCTCCTTGCTATTTGTATCCAAGGCAGAATGCCGTCCTCGAAGCAGCCATGATTCCACATACTTTGATGGGTTGATGTAATGTAAGTGGTATGTAAGTAAGTAAATGTATGTATGGTATGTAAGTATGTATGTATGGTATGGTATGTATAAGTAAGTATGGTATGTAAATGTAAGTGGTGGGCCATTCAATTTTAGAAAAAGCAAAGCACTGACAGTCTTTGTCGCCAAAGATGCTCTGTGATCAGTAATTACAAGGTTCATTTGCGAAAAGCCTCTTTCGCATTCACTTGATGACACTGGAATTGTCTTTAAAGCAGTTATCAACGGAAGCATGTTCTTAGGATATTTGGTTGCATTTTCACAACTTCCACCAAAGTGTTCACAATTGTTGAAGACGTACTCGCGGAATGCTTTTACTGTCTCTCGTTTGTTCAAGTGAAGACGAACTGCAAGTGATTCAACCTCTTTCTCACCGAAAGTATTGTCTTTAATGTCTTTGGGCCAAGTGCTTGTGACAACTATACGGTCCGACTCTGCCAAATCTGCATCTTCACCATTCAGCAATCTATTTTCAATAGCTCCTGTAAGATTTTCATAATATACTACAGGATCGATGGACCGTGCCTTGGGGTTTTCATAAAGTTGGATTCCCATGAAACTTTTGTTATTGACAGATGTCACAGCTTGTTCATAAAATGTGCCAGGATTATCTTTCCGAGCTATAAATGTGTTTAACAAAATCTTAAGTTTTTTGTTAGCTTGGAATAAATCGATATCTCGGTGTTGTAGCTCTTCACTGACTTCTGATAATTCTTGAAGTGCATCACTCATCAGTGCCAAATCTAGAACGAAACTCGTGGATGTTAGTTTCCTTAATAGGCCATCATATTTGCATCTGTCGGCACTATCACGTGTTTGATCTTCTTTAGCTGCCATGAAATGGTTTGCTAGAACCTCGTAATTCTCCCAAACTGCTGAGACTGTGCGAAAACTGGAAGCTACCCATCTAGTGTCCAGCACTCTTCCAATTTTCAACAATTGAACACAGAGTTCATTTGCAACCAAATGTAACTCTCGGCTGTTCTTTGGTGATGCGTGGTAAAGAACATAAAGTTTATCAACAAATACTTTGTGAAATGGTTGATACTAGCCATTTTCTTAACAACATCATTCACACAAAGCTCAAGCCTATGATTTAAGCAATGCCAAAAAATAGTGGATGGATATTTTGCTTTTACAAGAGCACACAATCCGGATTGTCGCCCAAGCATCACTGCTGCTCCATCACATCCAACAGCAATTAATCTACTTTTCAAAACATTGTCATCTAATTTGTAACTTTCAAGACATTGAATGATAGCCTCAAAAACTCCCTGTGACGTTACACTTTTGAGTTCCACTAGGTCCAAGAACACATTTACTGGAGATTCCATATTTAAGTTGCTAAGGCACACTCTAATATAGATAATCAGGGTTGATTTTTTGCTCAAAGTAGTCGATTCATCTATTATTATTGTAAACTTATCATCCGATTTAATTATTTCCTGAACAATGTGTTTTCTCATTTCAGCACTGATGTGGTTAGTTATATTTACACAGGCGTTAGTTGAATGTAGAATTCGGCCCATATTTAATCCATTGAGGTCTTGAAGGTCGATTTCTGACTCAAAGTTGTAGAAAGATTGGTTCTGCTTTGCAACCTTGTAGGCTGTCCGGAAAATTCTCTCAATAACTTCTTGTTCTCTTTGTACAGTTTTTAAAAACATTTTGTCTAGTGTTTCTTTCTGGGACTCTTCTAATATTTTCTAAGCTGCCAAGTGTGCAGCACTGTCTTTGTGGTCGTAAATTTTCTTCCTTAATGCAGTTTGTTGCTGCGCTCGAGTTTCCCCAAAACTAGAGATATTACATCCAGTCCACTGCTTGGATATTTTCATTTCTGTCTTTTTCTCAGCACCCAAAGACCCAACTTTTTGGCACACCTTACATCCCAGATTTTGGTTTTGTGCAATTAACCAGTTGTACTTTTTACAAAACTCACTTTTTTGTTCAAAAGTCCAACAGTCTGGCCACTGTTTATCACCATCTTTTACGTCGTCAGAAACTGAATTAACGTTGGATGAGGATGAAGTAGGCAGTGGTAACTCCGATTGATCCAGTTCCATTAGCGGTGCTGCCGGTGCTAGGCATTTTTCTGCTTCAACTGTTTTGTCAAGTTTTATTTTTTTTTGGTTTATTAAAATAATTAGTTATTTTGTGCATTGTAAACGCACACACTACACGGCACAAGTGAAATTTAAGCACACCACACTAATTCGATACAATTATGCAAAGGCGAACACAATAGAAAAGTAGTCCGCACTTGTAAAGCTGTCGCACTGAACTGAACTGAAACTGAAACCGAGACGAGTAATTTATTGCTGTGGCAGTGGCAGTGTATACAAGCGTATGACGGGGTTTGGGGAGGGGGAGAGGTAGGATGCATGAGTCAGTTGACCACAAGCCGGGCCGGTACAGTCCGCTCACAAACAAAGTAGACCTAGTTAAAAGTCTACAGCCTACCTAACCATTCATTGTTCCTCATCTCCAAAACTCGCAATGTTTTCCCCTTACCCAGAGGTTCCGGTACGGCGTACCGGTACGTACCGTCACAAAAAATGCACTGAATCTACTGATGTTTTTAAGGAAAAAGCTGGGCAGATCATTGACATAAAAAAACAAAAAAGTGGGCCAAGTATTGACTCTATGGGGGTACACCATATTTAACATTAGCCCATTTAGAATAATATTTTACAGAATTTTTAAGTATAACAGTATAGAAGATTGTTAAAGTTTTATGGCTGTTCTATTGATACCCATTCAATTTATTTTAGCAAAATTTATTAAGAAAAGATATTGGTCTAAAGTTATCTATAAGATTTATTGATTTATTTTTTTGTACAGGTTTCATTTCAGAAAGTATTGACAAATCAGGGAAAACTCCTTCCTGAAAAGATTGATATTAGTGAAGCTAGGACATCACCTATAACATCTGCTGACCATTTTATTAACTTAGTTGGTATTCCATCCCATTCACAAACCTTACTATTACTTAAACTTGAAATTATACTTTTTACTTCAAATTATACGTTTTGTACATTTTTTGGCAATTGTATGATTGGACTGAAAACACTTAATTTACTGTTAACTTAAAACATTTTTAAAAAATTGATAGTTTTAATTTACTAAATTATTTAATTTTAATGATTGCAAGTTTAATGATAAACATGTACAAAAATATGGAACCTTCTTGAAAGGAAAAGTGCAAAACAAATGTTGAAGACTTATTTTTAAAAGAATTACACTATTGGGTAACTGAACAAACAAAGCATTATCTACTACTGCTTCACCATAATTCATACTTGTCATAATATTGTCAGTGCATGTATTGGATGTCTCAAATTCTTGTTGGTTCATTTATGTTAATTATGAAGCCACAGCTTGTTGTTAAATTCCTAAAGGCTCTAACCATAGGGGAGTCGGTCTGGGTATCAATATTGAAATCTGCTGCAATAACAACCCTCTTTGTGTAAGTTTCTTGTAGTAAAATATCTAAGAAAGATTTGAACTTGCTAAAAAACAATTTTCTTATTTTACTTCCTGGTGTTCTATAAATAAATATAATAAGAAGGTTATAACTTTTAAGTTCAACAAAAGATCTTATGTATCTTTTGTCACTAAACTAAACACTCCAGCTTTATTCCAGTTCTGTTCAAAAGTTAGCTGAGTATCAATAAGATCTGATACAAGCAGTTTACCAAAGTTATTTTTAAAAGTTACTGCCACTGCAGCACTCATTTGCCTGTCTGATCCTAAATTGCCAGAGATACAATGAGCAAAAGTTACATTACAATTATTTATGAGGGCCTCAATCTCCAGTTTCATTTTAGCTTCCTTAATTCTGATAGGGCATTTATTCGCTTTATCTTGAAATGATGACTTAGTTACTTTGTCTTGAGGTTGTGTGCTTAAGTTGTTTTTAATTGCATCCACTATCATCCAACGGTACTTTTTCTTGTCATTATGGTTTAAGTGTAGGCCATGTTTGGTATGATAATTTCTGATAAATTTAATATCATTTATAAGTATTGTCTTATTTACTTTGTGCTCTGCTAATCTAGTCAAACTAGAATTTCTCAACTTATTTACTTCTGAAATGTTCTTATTACACCATGGCTTATCTAAACAGTGAGGAGTGCATGGAATTATTACATTTGTTTTTAAAGAATCTGCAATTGTAGACACTTCGTGATCTGATGCTTCTGTTTGCAACTTTACATCATTGGTTCCGCCAATAATAATCACATAATCACTACATTTGAATTTTGCATTCAGCTTTTTATGATCTTCAATGACTGCATTTAGTTTAGCATTTGGTTTTAAAATACTCTCCAACGGCAAAATCATGTCCAACCTCATTTTGAAGAAGTGAGGCGAATCTCCTACCATGACTGTCTACAAGCAACAGACTTCTACTTTATGCTTCGGCTTTTTCTTGAGATTTTTTGTACTGATAGATATTTGGAGGGTCAGAGGGTAAAATATCTGTCTGTTCATTTTAAAAATCTGATTTACTTCGCCATCTTCCATATGGGCCAAAATTTCAAAAAAGTTTGTTGTATGTATAGCAGTGAAATTTGCAACTTTATCAAGATAAATGGGATGTTTGTCCACTAGCGTTTTATTTTTAATTTTTTTCCAATGTTCCAATTTTTTTTATTAAAAGTTTTCTTTAATGCATGCACTGATCCCAATGTGTGGTAGATCATGGATCAGTTCACTAGCCACTAGTCAAATATCTCAAGTCTTTTACAATTTAATAAGGTTAAAATAATTGCCATAATGTTTATTTTGTTCTTATTATGTTAACTAATTGATAAATACAAGTATATGTATGTTTCTTTTTTTACTGTTTACAATTTCAGTACATCCTTGCAAATCACAACGTCTGGTAGATCATGGATCACTTCACTAGCAATCAAGTGAGATAGGTCACGCTTCAAATGTAGGAATAGAGTAATAAACAAAGCTCCAGATATCAGCAGTAGAAAAATAAATTTTGAAAGTGAAACAAGAATGTCAACAGTAAATCAGGGTCTTAAAATGAAATAAATTGCAGGTCCCTGGCAAAAATCCATTATCCAGTTCCCTTGAGCAAACCGCAATGTAAACCCTAACATATTTATACCCTTATTATTTATTTTCAATTTTAACTTATCCATAGTTCTTTACTTATTACCAAGCTAAGAGCATGTAATTTTCTGTTCTGATTCCTAAAAAATCAGGGTAGTTACATACAATAATACCAGTATATTTGTAACTACCCTGTCAGAGCCAGGCTACCTGAACTCAGCCTTATGCTGTACCCACTCTACAGGCTTGGCTGATAACAAGTAGCAATATTATCTAATAAAAAACTTACTGCAATGCAAAGAAAATAAATAAAATGATGTTCATTGTTTCAAAGGTTACAAATGCAAAGATAAGCGGACTAAGAATCGTGTCAGTCATGGCAAATAGTTGTATGAGTGTGCAGTATTCTGTTCTCATTTCTTGCCAAAATTGGGGGAACAGAACCTGAAACAGAATAAGAGCTAAATTAACATGGTAGTTTACGTAATCTTTCTCAGTATTATATAAAAATCTAGTGGTGTTTGTGTGACTCAATCAACAGTTATGGTGGTATTGATTCAGCCATCCGCCCATACATGTACGATGGTATAGACCAACCCACCTGCCCATACATGAACAGAGGTATAGACCCATCCACACACAAACAGTGGTCTTGACCAACACACCTGCCCATACATGTAAAGTGGTATTGATCCACCCACACACATATAGTGGTATAGACCCACTCACCCACTCACATGCATAAATTGGTTTTGACCAACCCACCTGCCCATACACATATGGTGGTATTGACCAACCTAATCCCCATACATGTACATTGGTATAGACAAATCCACATACATTCAGTGGTATTGACCAACCTACCTGCCCATAAGTATATATTGATATTGATATAAGTATATAAGTGATATTGATCCAGCCATCCACCAATACATGCAATATACACACCCACCCACCCCTACACGTACAGTGATACTGACCCACCCACACATCCTACACGTACAGTAATACTGACCCACCCGCCCACCCCTACACGTACAGTGATACTGACCCAACCACCCACTCCTACACGTACAGTGATACTGACCCAACCACCCACTCCTACACGTACAGTGATACTGACCCTCCCACCCCTACATGTACAGTGATACTGACCCACCCACCCACCGTACACGTACAGTGATACTGACCGAACCACCCACTCCTACATGTACAGTGATACTAATTAAAATGGCTTAAGGTTTTGTTTCCAGCCCATACCACACTAACATTAAATTATTCAAGGAATATAAATTCTACAATTTTGTTATCATAAATAACATCGAAGCCAATGTTATATCCATATATTGAAAAACGTGTATTTTTTTTGTTTGGTAAGGTATGATGCAATTCAGAACTTACCAAACAAACGTAAAGGGATATTTGGGTATCCATTAGTCCCAATACCCATACATGTACGGTGGTATTGACCCACCCGCCTACCCATACACGTACGGTAATATTCACCCACCCTCTCACCCATACACATACGGTGATATTTACCCACCCGCCCATACACATACAGTGGCATTAACCCACCCGCCCACCCATAAACGTACGGTGACATTGACCCACCCACCCGCCCATACACGTACGGTGGCATTAACCCACCCGCCCACCCATACACGTACGGTGGCATTGACCCTCCTGCCCGCCCATACACATACGGTGGTATTGCCCCTGTTCAGTACCCTGTTCATGTATGGGCGGGTGAGTGGGTCAATACCACTGTACGTGTATGGACGGGTGGGTGGGTCAATACCATTGTACGGGTGGGCGGGTAGACCCATACCACTGTACGTGTATGGGTGGGCGGGTGTGTCAATACTACTGTACGTGTGGGTTCAATACCACTGTACGTGTATGGGTGGGTCAGTACCACAGTACTGTATGGGTGGGCAGGTGAGTCGGTACCTCAGTACAATATGTATGTAGCCAGGTACCCTATCAGACAGGAAGAGATAACAAGTCACGATAACGAAAGGACTGGCATAATAACCTGCCCATCAATACCACAGTACGTGTATTGGTGGGTGGGTGGGTCAGTACCACAGTACGTGTATGGGTGGGCGGGTGGGTCAATACCATTGTACATGTATGGGTGGGTCATCACCACCATACGTGTATGGGTGGGTGGGTAATATTTATAATTTCCAAATCACCTCCGGTACCTGTATAGGCGCCATTTTGTATTAGTTTACCGACCTCTTTGTATCAATTATCAATACCACTGTACGTGTATGGGCGGGCGGGTAGGTCAATACCACTGTATATGAATGGGGTGGGCTGGAGGGTTAATACCACTGATGTGTATGGGCGGGCGGGTGAGTCATTACCACTGTACGTGTATAGGCGGATGGGTGGGTCAAAACCACTGTACGTGTATGGGCGGGCGGGTGGGCCAAAACCACTGTACGTGTATGGGAGTGTGGGTGAGTCAATACCACAGTACGTGTATGGGTGGGCGGGTGGGTCAATACCACGGTACGTGTATGGGTGGGCGGGTGGGTCAATTCCACGGTACGTGTATGGGTGGGCGGGTGGGTCCATACCACTGTACGTGTATGGGTGGGCGGATGGGTCCATACCACTGTACGTGTACGGGTGTGCGGGTGGGTCCATACCACTGTACGTGTATATCCATACCACTGTACATGTATGGGTGGGTCCATACCACCGTACATGTATGGGTGGGCGGTTGGGTTATAGTTGTATAGACCCACTTTCACACATAGAGTGATATTGACCAACCCACCTGCCCATACATGTATGGTGGTATTGATCCAGCTATCCACCCATACATGTACAGTTGTATAGACCCACTTACACGCATAGAGTGATATTGACCAACCCACCTGCCCATACATGTATGGTGGTATTGATCCAGCTATCCACCTATACATGTACAGTTGTATAGACCCACTTACACGCATAGAGTGATATTGACCAACCCACCTGCCCATACATGTATGGTGGTATTGATCCAGCTATCCACCTATACATGTACAGTTGTATAGACCCACTTACACACATAGAGTGATATTGACCAACCCACCTGCCCATAGATGTATGGTGGTATTGATCCAGCTATCCACCTATACATGTACAGTTGTATAGACCCACTTACACGCATAGAGTGATATTGACCAACCCACCTGCCCATACATGTATGGTGGTATTGATCCAGCTATCCACCTATACATGTACAGTTGTATAGACCCACTTACACGCAGAGAGTGATATTGACCAATCCACCTGCCCATAGATGTATGGTGGTATTGATCCAACTATCCACCTATACATGTACAGTTGTATTGTCCCACTTCCACATATAGAGTGATATTGACCAACCCACCTGCCCATTCATGTATGGTGGTATTGATCCAGCCATCCACCTATACATGTACAGTTGTATAAACCCACTTACACGCATAGAGTGATATTGACCAACCCACCTGCCCATAGATGTATGGTGGTATTGATCCAGCTATCCACCTATACATGTACAGTTGTATTGACCAACTTTCACATATATAGTGATATTGACCAACTCACCTGCTCATACATGTTAGGTGGTATTGATCCAGCTATCCACCTATACATGTACAGTTGTATAGACCCACTTACACACATATAGTGATACTGACCAACCCACCTGCCCATTCATGTATGGTGGTATTTATCCAGCCATCCTCCCATATGTGTACGGTGGTATTGACCAACCTATCCCCCCATACATGTACAGGGGTATAGATCCATCCATATACATTCAGTGGTATTGACCCATAAGTATATGGTGATATTGATCCAGCCATCTACTTATACATGTACAGTTGCATAGACCCACTACACGCATAGAGTGATATTGACCAACCCACCTGCCCATACATGTACAGTGGTATTGCTTCAGCCCACTTGCCCATACAGTTATGATGGTATAGTTTCAGCCATCCGCCCATACATGTACGCTGGTATTGATCTACCGATCCGCTTACACACAAAGGTGGGATTTCTGTTTAAAACATAAGTGTCAGCCTTAGTGTAGTTAATATGTTAAACTGTCTGACTTTTTTATATTTAAATAATGAATTCTTATAAAATTTTTTTCGTTCTGAAGGCAATTGTCATTTTTTTGGTTAATTGTTTTATTTGTACCTTTTTCAAGACTCATTTCTTGTATAATTTCACTAAGATATTTGAATTGAGGAACATGATTTATTTCCTGTTCAAGAATTTAGAAACTGAGTTAAGTCATGCTTTTTCAAAATTAATTTTTTAAACCTACTTTTGCAGTCTCTTCTTTCTAGATTTCAAATTGTTTTTTAGCAATGATATGTCTCGAGTTAATTTGGCAAAAGCTACACAGTCAACTTTAATATCAGTTGATGGTTGCACCTTATTTTCTATTTTTATCTTGCCATTCCTGGAATAGTATTTCTAAAACTCAGTTGAATAGCACTGGTTACAGACTAATCTTGTCGAAATCCAGTTTGCATTTCAAATTGTTTGCTCATACATTTCATTTTTTTCAGTTACCCTTATTATAAAAAAACACAGTCTAATTTTACTAAGGACATGCCAGAGTTTTGTTGTCCAAGCTCAATTCTTTCAGAATTTAGAATAGCTCTTCATGGTCAATGGAAATCATATGACTTTCAAGTCTACAAACAATTCTTCGTTATGAATATTTTGATATCTCAATATTAGTTTTAAGCTTAGAAATTTTTCTTCACAGGATCTGTTTGATCTAAAACCAATAGAGCTTGATTAGCATGACATTGAGAAAGAATTTTGTATATTACTGAAAGTTAAGAAGTTCTTCTGTAATGATTGATAGCAATTCTTTGTCTACTTTTATATGTAATGAGTGATAAATATGTGGGAATTTTCCCAATCAACAGGAATTTTTCTGTTTGCTAGATTTGTTTCATAAGTTGAATGATTTCTTAATTTTGATCAGTAGAAGTTCACAAGTTGATTCAGGACAGTTTAAAAGTTGTTCAATTTTAGAAAGTTATCACTCTTTTTTTTGAGCGAGGCTTTGCATTTAGTTTCCATTTAGAATGGTATCAAATAAATCTTAGAATTTCTTTTTACAAGTTTTTTTCATATTTTAGATATTCTTTTCAAGTTGCTTTTAGTTTGTGTAATTAATTTAGATGTTTATTTTCTTAAAGGTAAAAATGAATTCTGTGTTTCTTCAATTTTTGTATTATTCCAGTTCTTGATGGCATCTGTGTGATTTTTATTGCTTTTTTATATTTAATACAAATATACAAAAATCTCATGTATTTTTCTGCACTTTTTGTAAAAGTATTACCTTTTTAGCAGTTACAATGAGTTTTCTTTTAATTTTAGCCTATCTTTGTGCTTTTTTTGTCATGTTCAGTTACAAAGATCGGTGTGGTGTTTCTGCATAACATTTCAGGATTTCAGATTTACTTTTAAAGATTTTGGAGGTTTAAGTTTGAATTTTTCATATCTTAATGATTTGTAATAAATAAGCATAAAATCATACTAAACTTGTTTACATTTTATTTTCAACTCGACTCTGGAATACAACAATAACCATCAGCTGTTTACCACAGTAAATAAATATGACTGAACACAGAAAAATAAAATAGATACATAAATCCTCCCCCTTACATTTTTTATTCCTTAAATACACCTGATTTGATCACTATGTCTTTTCCAAAGTTTACCATTTTTAATTGAAACTATGTACTTGACGTTACCTATAAAACGTTCAATAGTTCCAACAGACCATTTTTCATTAAAACTGGATGAAAAGTTTTTCGCTAATACTTGCTGCCCAATTGAGAATGATCTTTTTGTAGATTTTTTCTGTTTTTACCTGTACTAATACTATCTTCAATCGTCAAATCTAATTCTGATCTTATATCTATTCCAAACATTAATTTGTAAGCAGTAGTCCCTGTTGCAGCATGTTGTACTTTTCTCAACTGTTTCAGGATTGTATGTAGTTTGTAATCTATGTTTCCAATTTTACTAGCATACAACAAGTTTTTAAACATTTGAACCGTCCTTTCAGCTTAGCCGTTAGAATTCGGGTGAAAGGGGGCTATGGTTTTGTGAAAAATCCTGTATTTCTGTAATTACTCTTCAAACGTTTTTGATGTTAGTTGTGTTCCATTATCTGATACTATACCAAATGTACAAAATAGTTTATCCAGCTGTCTTATACACCAAGCAGTTGCCGTTGACTTCGTTGAAAGTATTTCCACCCACTTACTATATGCATCCACCACAATAAAATACTACCACCCTTCTAGTGGCCCTGCGAAATCAATGTCTACATGTTCCAAGGGCTCATTTGGTGGTTCTCAGGGATGGTTCACTTCCTTTGGAAGGTTTTTTAGGTTCTGCCGGTAAGATAAGCAGTTTTTTATTAGATTTTCAATGTGAATGTTGTTCAAGTAACAGTATATTCTAGCTAGTAATTTCATTTTTGTAATTTCTATATGTCCTGCATGTAGTTCATTTAAAATTTGTTTACGAAGTCAGGAAAGCACACAAATCTGTTTCCTCTTAAAATACAACCATCTTCTAAACAAAACTCATTGTCACTAAGACCCAGGTGTTTTAAGCTTTTACCCTGTATCAATTTTTTTAGAATCATTTTTAACTCAGGTCTTGTATTGTTTCTTCTTTAATTTGTTTTTTCATTACAGGCATTGTATCTACTTGATGTATCATATGTTCTTCATGATCATCTAAGCTATTTTCAGTTTCAAATATGATTGGGAATCTTGATAAGAAATCTGCATTTCCATGTTCAGTTATGTTGCGATACTCAATAGTATAGTCGAATCCAGATATAAAATGTGCATATTTAAATATTCTTGAGGCTGTCATCGTTGGTAAGGTTTTTGATGGATCAAATATAGAAATGAGGGGTTTGTGATCTGTTACCAAGACAAACTTTCTGTCTATTTATTTTTCAGTCCCTATCTTTTGTAAAAAATAATTTATCATATTTTCTCTCTCATAATCACAATCACAAATATAGTAAACGTAATTCAGACCTTTTTCAATATCCTCTTCATTATAAACAATGTTTTGAAAAAAATTCTATTATATTCTTCTAATCAATTATATAACAAACTACCTAAAGGCATTCGTTCTGAACTGTCACCAGTAAAATTTAAAACCTTAACTTTTAATTATTTGAATGAGCATGGCTTTTATCACGTACAAGATTACATGGATGCTGGAAAATGACTTTAATTTTAATGATCTTTATTTTTAGATTTTGTATTGAAATTAATGTAACTTAGTATTAGTATAGGATTAAGCTCTGATTTGTTGACAATTTACCTACCACATTGATATTTATATCATGTAATTGGTGTATGTAATGTAAATTTATAAATAAAATATCAATCCGACTATAGTTACGTTCGGTTTTTGTTAGTGACCTTAAAGCGAAGGCTATGGGTTTTTCAGAACCATCCTCGTATCTGTGTGATAAACATGCTCCTAAAACTGTTGGACTTGCATCTGTAGCTAACGTCAGTGTTACTTTAGGATCTTAGTGGGCTAACGTTTGCTACTTACTATTTTTGATTTTATGTTCAAAAACGAGTCTTCACATTCTTTGGTCCATGTAAATATTTGTTTGTCGTAACAATTTGCTAAGTGGATTCAGTATACTTGACAATTTGGGAATGAAATGGTTGTAATAGTTGCAAGACTTACTGTCCGCGCAGAAATTATGGATACTCGAGTTCACGATACCATATCTCCGAAACGGTCCGTTCGATTTTAACGAAAGACCTATCAAAGTAAAGGAAATATTGTCAATTTTTATACTACGAAGTTTCGAATTTATACGTAGCTTTTTATAATTTCTAAGACGGAAAAAGTGGAAAATATCGGCATTTTTCACAATCTTTTTGGAACTCTCAACTTAAGGCAATTATTACAAAATATCTATTAAACGTATCAGCTTCAAATTTTAATAGCTTATATGAAGGTTACTTACAAACACTTTTGTAGAGTTTCATAATTTTAACGTTATTATTTTTTATGTTCTTGTAAATTTTGTAAACCTTTGTTAACTTTGTTATCTTGGGTTTAAAATTCCCGCTCAAAACGGTGTTTTGACTATCAATTGATTGTATGAACGAAAAATATAGTGTTTACAGAATATGATGTAATAGTGATTTGTGATGAATTTATATTTGTTAAACGTTTTTATTCCCGCGCGAGGGGCTGGTACGCGGGGAAACGCGCCGGGGATGGCTCGGGTTCTCTCACAAAACGAGTGCGATGTTGCCGGAATGCTATAGAACGGGTTAGTGACTCAGACCAACCTTCCCTTAAACTAGCAAACTTCACCCTGTCGTTAACCCCTGTGAGTCATAGGAATCAGTCAAATATTTAAACAAGATGATTCACACAGTGAAACAAGCTATCTTGCTCACTCAACACTTAACACTCTTCATTGCCTTCCACCGTGGTCTTGTGTATTGTTGTGTGCAAACCGTGCTCCGAGACGCCTCCACGATGCCTCCAAGACAAGCCTTTACCGAGTTGGAACTTGCGATGATTGTAAGTGCGATTTGTTTTTTTAAAGCAGAGGGCGAACGAATAGGCGATAAGCGGTATCCCGTGTATCAACGTGTTTCTGACTGTTTGGGTGTTAGTTTAGTATCTGTAAAGAGGGCAGCAAAGAAAGGCAAAGAAAATGAAGACGATGAATCTGGAGAACCACCTAAGAAGAAACACTCATCTGCAGGACGGCCAAAAATTCAAATTGACCAATTTGATAACATTAGGAGTTATCCGGCGTACGATTCATAATTTTTTTATAGATAAAACTTTTCCAACAATTGAAAAATTAAAATCAAAACTCGATGAGGTTATGCCTAATTTTCCTAAGATGTCACTAACAAAACTTCGGCATATTGTTCATAGCATTGGATTTAGATATAAAAAACTTAACAAGAAACCTGTACTAATGGAATCAGTAAAAATCGCTGCATCCAGACATGCCTACCTACGAAGGATCCAACGGCTCCGGAATGACGGGTATAAAATATTTTATACTGACGAGACGTGGTGTGGTCAAAACCACACAATGAAGTACACCTGGCAAGAAAACATAGTCGAAGCCCTGAACCAGTATAACAATTATGACCAGTATCGCAATCACCTTCAAGAAGTTTTCGGATGGCGAGGTGGTTTTAAAACCCCGTCAGGTGCTGGCCAACGTGTAATTATTTTGCACATTGGCAGTGAGAGTGGATTTTTAGAAGGAGCCCAACGAGCCCCTTCGTGGGAAAGAAGGGAACTGGCGACTACCATAAGGAGATGAACGCTAAACACTTTGAAGAATGGTTCAGAAACGTTTTAACCGTTCTACCTCCAAAATCAGCTGTAGTTATCGACCAAGCGCCATACCACACCATGGTGGACCCAGAAACCAAAAACCCTAATATGTCATGGCTGAAAAAAGATATTATTTCTTGGATAGTAAAGAGAAACATTCCTCTACCACCTGATGCAACTGAATTCGAAAAACTCACAAAATCAGTGTTAATAAACCACGCCCGACCATACTTCAGGACCCCAGAGAAAATACTAGAACAACTATTAAAAAAAAGTAACCGAGAGGATGTAGAGTTAATTTGGTTGCCTGTCGCACATTGTGAACTCAATGCAATAGAACTGATTTGGGCTTATGTAAAAAATAAAATTGCAAAAATAAACAGATCCAATGCCGAAGAGAAAGGAAACAGTGTAAATGTCACTCGGGATTTGTGTGAAGAATCATTAAAGTCTGTGACACCTGAACTGTGGGCAAAATGTGTGAAACACGCTATTAAAGTAGAAGACCACTACTGGGAAAAGGACCATCTTTGTGACGAAATTCCACTTGTTCAACCCATCATTGTCGACCTACAATTCTCAGACTCCGAAAGCGAAAGTGAAGATGATAACGTTGAACTTGACGATGACTTCTCCGATTATGACGAATGAGTTAAATTGCTAAGAGAAAACATAAAATATTTAAAACCACAAAAAAAATATAAAACTACAAAAGTATAAAAAAAAATATAAAAACATTTTTAAAGCTGCCGTTGGAGGTCCAAAGCCCTCATGAGAAAAGCTGATGGGAAACGTACGTATATGAGTGTTTTTGTGCACCGAACGGCAACATCGCACTCGTTTTGTGGGAGAACCCGAGCCATCCCCGGCGCGTTTCCCTGCGTACCAGCCCCTCGCGCGGGAATAAATCGTTTAACAAATATAAATTCATCACAAATCACTATTACATCATATTCTGTATACACTATATTTTTCGTTCATACAATCAATTGATAGTCAAAACACTGTTTTGAGCGGGAATTTTAAACCCAAGATAACAAAGTTAACAAAGGTTTACAAAATTTACAAGAACATAAAAAATAATAACGTTAAAATTATGAAACTCTACAAAAGTGTTTGTAAGTAACCTTCATATAAGCTATTAAAATTTGAAGCTGATATGTTTAATAGATATTTTGTAATAATTGCCTTAAGTTGAGATTTCCAAAAAGATTGTGAAAAATGCCGATATTTTCCACTTTTCCCGTCTTATAAATTATAAAAAGCTACGTAAAAATTCGAAACCTCGTAGTATAAAAATTTACAATATTTCCTTTAATTTGATAGGTCTTTCGTTAAAATCGAACGGACCGTTTCGGAGATATGGTATCGTGAACTCGAGTATCCATAATTTCTGCGTGGACAGTACACAAGTTTTTAACTCGTTCACATTATTTGGCCTATTGGCCTTAGCAATTGCTTTAACGTTCTCAGGTGTTTTAGGTAAACCATTTTTGTAAATAACGTCCTAAGTACTTCACACTTTTTTTAAAGAACTTACATTTGTCTTGGTTTTTAAACGAAAGTTGAATGGTTTGAGTGTTTGACAGACCTCTTTCAAACATTTCAAAGTTTCATCAAATGACCTCCCTTGAACTAGAATGTCATCAAAGAAGCAAACTGTTCCTTCTAATCCATTGTGCACTTTATCCTTTAAACGTTGCCAAATGTTTGGTGTGATTTTTATTTTAAACATTAGTATGTTAACCTTGTACAAGTACATACCAATATGAGTGCTTATTGTTTGTATGTCTTTAGATTATTCGTCCATCATAACGAAATAGGAACGAACGTCCATATTAGGTGTAAACAGGCATTTTTATGTCTAGTGCGCAGAACAATTTTCCTTTTTTCATCTAACTAAAAATGTCCTCTGTTCATGGCATTGGGAATCTGTCATCATATATAAGTTTGTTGACTGTTACCTTGTAGTCAGCACAGAGCTTCACATTTCCATTTGGTTTTCTTACTGGTACTATGGGAGTTTCCCATTGTGAATTTTCAGTTTTAGTAATTATTCCATTGTTTTCCAGCCTGTGTAGTTCTTCCTCAACCGACTTGCGGAGTGCATAAGGGACTTGACGAGGTTTAATGAAAATTGGTTCGGCTCCTTCTTTTAGATGAATTTGTCTTACCTCAGAAGGTATTACACCGATTGCAGATTTTAAAATATCTTGAAATGAAGATAATAGCTCATTTAATTGTTCTGAAGAGTTATTTTAAACCAGTTTTATGTCAGCTCAATCCATTTTAACTTCTCTCAGGTACTCTCAGCCAAAAATAGGATTGACCTTCTGTTTTAGTATGTACAGCTTCCCACAAAAATCAGAATTTCTGTAACTACAAGCAACAAAGCAAACACCTACAGGTTTGATTATTTCTCCAGTATAAATTTTCATTTTTACAGCGGTTTTAAACAGATTTTTATCAAATTTTAGCTTTTTTAAATCTGCATATGACAATTAGGGCTGCCCAGAGGGGGGGCAAGGAGACAAATTGCCCCGGGTTCACACAAACTTAGTCCAGAGGAGGCCACATTTCATGCTACAAAAAATAAAATACTTAATAATCTACTGGTTAAGAAATGATTCAGGTCTGTATCAAAATAGTATTAAAAGTGATAAGTCTCCCGGTTTTAGGTTCAAAACGTTTAAACTAAACCATTAGTTTTATATGAGAGGAACCACAATGTCCAAGTGTTGCAGCGTCGACACTTCATACAGTGTGTGGGACAAAGAGGGAGGACTGACCAACAGGACCGCCAACGTGATCACATTCTGCCAAACTTACGCTAGAAACAAACTACTTAAAAAACTTAAGGAAACTGATAAAATCAACTCTTCAAGAGAGATGCTATTACATTGTCCGGGAGTTTTTGGCTGGTGGTTTAGTGGTATTAGAATACTGCATCTGATTGATTGGTTTAGTACTTAATTAACTCTACATGGAAATGTTCTTCTTTTGAAAATAAAATGTCATTTTAATTTTGTTTAAATTTTATTATGATGGTAAGACTTGTTGAATTAGCCAATGCAATGTATTTTTGTTATTTTTTTGCTCAATAAACGACTATGACTATTAAAGCAACCAGGGAGCCTTTTGGTGCCAGTTGAACGCTGGCCTTTGAAGTTTGTCAGCGGTCGGCATTGTGGAGTGACAGCATATGCTCTGGTTGGCAGGGCCATCTGAAGGTGGGGGGCGAGTGGGGCGGTCGCCCCGGGAGCCACTGCCAAGGGAGCGCCTCGGCCAAGGGGGGCGCTTAATTGTTGTGAATAAGTTACGAGAACATTTTATGAAGTGGTTAAATTAAATCCCTTAAAAATAATATAAACACTAATTCTCACAACCGACGAGGAATTAAATAGCAATCAACCTCCTCATAGAGCATGTCTAGAGAACGGCCAGCATTACGTTAAACTAAGAGTAGATACAGTACTTGCAGACTGCTGCTGCCGTCGAACAACTGTCGGTCGGCAGCCGGCGTATCAAAGGCGAACCGCCCTCGAAACTAAAGATTCATGTCTTTGCCATTATCATTCATTATTATGATGATGTGTGTATATACATATGTTACCCCTAGATTATCTGTACATCATCGGCATTACTTGTTTGATATATTAGTTAATTGCCATTACAATAATCACATTTTATTTCTTGTTCAAGAATAAAACAAGACTATAAACTAATTATATGGATTTTTATGGATTGAAATTGGTAAAATGTCACTTTAGGTAACTAGGTATCTGTTAAGAGCACTGTTTAATTAAAGATTTTTTAAACCTATCTTTAATATATCTTAGGTAGCTTAGGTGGTAGTTAAGAGAGTAACATACTCGGGTTTGTTTTAAAACAGTTTCAAATTATGATACATTGAATGACTGATATTTTTGTTTCTGGTGTTATTGGATGCTGACATGCCTTTACAAGTTGTTGTTCAACGCAGGAAATCTTCAAACATGTAGATAGCAGGTGCGGTTAATCTATCTTGTTGCATGACATTGTAATAAATAAACATAATTTACTAATATTTATAGCCCTATTTCTTTCTTCCAACTAACTAAAAATGAAAGAAAATTTGTCCTGAGTTGTGTGGTACGCTATTCCATCATTCCAGTCCCAGCAAAGAGAAGCAGATTAAAAACAAAAATGATGCACTGTGTCCAGGGCTGCCAGACTATATACACAATTTAAGTATTTCATTTAACATTTTTAATTTTTTTTTACGTTTATTTTTTATATAATTGTCAAAATTACATTTTGTGTAACATTTTTTTAAAGCTATTCAAGGATTTCTTGTAATATTTTTAAATTTTAATTCAAGTTTTTATCTTATTTACATCATTTTTATAGATATAAACAAAAATGAGCTGTAGGGTTAGCCAGAAATGCTGGATATGATAGCTGACAGACAAGCAGCCGACACCTTTATCCAGAGTGGTACAGGAAAACACCATATCCCGGTATACTGGATATGAGTGTGCAAAGGGTTAATATAACCAATCTACAACCTATCAAAATAGTTTTCATAATTTTTTACTGTCACTGGCGAAAAGTAAGCCATTTATATTTTTGGAGCTTATTAATATAGTATTTATTTATTGTTTATTGCGTGATAATTGAAATTAACTATGATTTAAACCACTGAAGTCTAAGTGTATTGTTGAGCGGAAGAGTCAATCATCGATGTATACTACTCTAACTAGATCGCACACTCCATTCTGTGAATGCGAGCCGGCTCACCTCTCTACCCCCACCACAGTACTGGTGCCCAGCGCTGCCCAACTGCCCAAATATTTTAACATTACAGCTGAAAGTTTTGCTAACTTCCAATATTGTTAAGTCAGTATTAAGTACATAGTTTAAGAAAAATATCAGGAAAGTTTTATGATCCATAAACAATTGTTAGTTTATATTTTATCGTTCATTATTTATCCATAATAATGAACCATAATGACGAGACAGGAGTCTTCAGTATCAAGGGTGGTCTGCCTTTGATACGCCGGCTGCCGACCGATGGTGGTTCGACGGCAGCAACAGTCTGCAAGTATCTCTTAGTTTAACGTAATGTTGGTCGCTGTCTAGACATGCTCTATGAAGAGGTTGATTGTGCTATTTAATTCCTCATCGACTGTGAGAATTAGTGTTTATATTATTTTTAAGGGATTTAATTTAACCACTTTATAAAATGTTTTCGCAATTTATTCACAAAAATTAAGCGCCCCCTTGGCCGTGGTGCTCCTTTGGCCGCGGCAGCCGGGTTGACTGTCACGCTCCCCCCTCCCCCCTTTGGATAGCCCTGCAGGTACTGATCCTGTAATTTGCACTTTTATTATTCCTCTCTGCTGCTTTTAAGTGTTTCAAATCAATTTCCATTCTTTTATCACTTGTCGTCATTTGATATCTTAATAATTTGTACTAAATAAGCACAAAATTATATTTAACTTGTTTACATATTTAGGATTATATATTTTGAACTCAACTCTGAAATACAACAATAACATCAGCTGTTTACCATAGTAAATAAAATATAAATGAACAAAGAGAAACAAAATAGATACATCTGAATGTAATTCAGGTTAGGTAGAGAGATACAGTGGTATGTATCAGTGGGATGTAGTGGGCTGGCATGATGGCTCAGTGGCTAAAGCTTCACACTGCGGAGTGTAAGGCCCAAAGTTCAAATTCCCAACTTGGCTAACGGTCCGTACTTACTCGTTGAATAAGGTTCACTGACAGGCTTGTAAGCCCATCTGAACTGGCGGGTGAAATTTTTAAATTTAAAAGGGAAAAAAGATAAATATTAGATAGGTTTTGGACTTGTAGTTTTAGAATTTCTTTTCAGTTAGGATCTAAGGTTGCTAACCGATCAAGTTGAAATTCCCCAAGGTACACACGTATTGGGGGATCACCACATATTTTTTAATGGATGCTTTTATAAATGAGTTAGCATAATTTTATGATTTAATGCATGTAATAATAAGTGCATAATAAGTGAAGTGTATTTGTGTATATTACAGTTTTAGGTATTCATATAAAGACAATGAAGTCATATAAAAAGAACAAATTGAAAACAGTATTTTTAGAGTATTGTTTGTTGAAAATAATTTGACTATACAATATTATATAGTATGCAATCGCAAGGGGCTTACCTTTTCCTTGGCATTATCAAGATGCCAATTGAAATGTTTGAACTTTTCTTTCAATATAAAAGACATATTCAGGATGAGTAAGTTCGGACAAAGCCAAGCTAAGCAAGTATCTAGTTCCAAGAAAGCCATTGGCAACTGTTTCCAAGGTGAGGGAGTCCATATTGTAAACACTTGTGGAAAGTGAATATAGAACAGCACATCTATAAATTCCTTGAATGAAGACAGATCAAGACATTCCAAAATTCTCACAGATGTTAAATAGTAGTTGTCTATAAAAAATGCTACAAAGAAAGGAACAGAATTAAGGTACAACATCTATTGTGGCAACCTGTCTACGAAATGGTTTTGTAAATTCTTTACTATGCTATTAAGGTACAACATCTATTGTGGCAACCTGTCTACGAAATGGTTTTGTAAATTCTTTACTATGCTATTAAGGTACAACATATAGATATAACACATATAATATTGTGGCAACCTGTCTACGAAATGGTTTTGTAAATTCTTTACTATGCTATTAAGTAAAATGGTTTTGTAAATTCTTTACTATGCTATTAAGGTACAACATATAGATATAACACATATATTATTGTGGAAACCTGTCTACGTAATGGTTTTGTAAATTCTTTACTATGCTATTAAGTAAAATGGTTTTGTAAATTCTTTACTATGCTATTAAGTAAAATGATTTTGTAAATTTTTTACTATGCTATTAAGTAAAATGGGTTTGTAAATTCTTTACTATGCTATTAAGTAAAATGGTTTTGTAAATTCTTTACTATGCTATTAAGTAAAATGGTTCTACTTATTATCATTATTTTTATTTTTAACATGAAACATTAGATACTAGTTGAATATTTCTATTATTCTACTAATATCTAACAAAATCCTGAAATGGCCATATTCAAAGATGTTATAACTATTACTTCATGCAGTTACCGAGAGGTTTTCTAAAAGTAGACACATGTATAGAGTTCTCCAAAGGAGTGAAAGTTAAAAGACAATGGACTGTTATCAACTGTTAGTCCAGGTTATTATTCATTATTGTCTACTAAGACATCGTTTACCTGGTTTTCCCCGGTCATGGTTCATTTTGCTGAATGCGTTTCTTCTTGTAGTGGTGTATAAGAACATACACACTCTTCGAATAAGATTTTATGCACACTCTTCGAATAAGAACATTCAAAGAGTGTGCATAAAAAAGTTTTACTAAGTTCATGGTTTTGGGAACATAATTCAACTCTGCCAAGGGAAAAAACGAGATGCACTTCGAGCATCTGTAAGGTATGAAAACTACTATAGTTTGTGTTTTTCTACATGTTAAAACGTATTTAACTCTTTTATGATTTTCCGGATATGTATATATAACATTCAGAAATAAAAGCTTTTGGGTTACAGTTTTGTAATCGTTACAGTTAGAAAAGAGCTTTAAATATGAAATTTGTTCAGTTTTGCACGGCCTTTAAATTGATGTCCTGGAAGTCATATCAATTTAAACCTTGCTATTTAAATATTTTGGGTTAACCTTCAACGTAGATAATTAAAAGTTGGCGACGCAGTCCATGTGTGGAGAAAAAAAAGTTAATTGGCTATAATCTATTGGTATGAGATTGAGTTGAAAGTTTAGAGATGATAGATGGTTAATAATTTGAGTGGTAATGGTTGATGATTATTAAAAAATGTGTGATAGGTGTTTATTGTATGAATATAAGGAGGAAGTATCAGTGTAGAGTAGGTTTCCGTGACATTTAGTTGTCTTGGGTGAGTGAGAGGTGAATGCAAGAGCTTGTTGTAAATGCAGTTGAATACAGAAGTTGGTGTAACCTTGAGTGAGAGAGAGGGAGAGAATGAAGTATGCCTGGTTGTTAGTGAGCCTGTAGTGATGGCCAAGATAAACCTGTATACAAAAAAAATTAAAATAAATAATATATAAATTAAATAAATCGAAATCTTTATTCTCTCAGTAAAAATACCAAACAGGAAGGTTATATAAATTACACAGTAACATGAAAGAAATAAATACATTGATATATCACTTCATAGATAAGGGTTACAGAAAGGGTAAATAAACAAAAAAAATTAGTTACTGTTATATATGTTAGTGCCTTCCAGATAAGCCTAAAGGCTTGTGCGTGGAAGGGAGTTTTTAAATTTCAAAAATATCAAGAGGTCGATTGTTAAGACCGATACATCATGTGTATCCACCAAGGACATACCCAGAACTCAATTTCGGGGGTGTCCAATCAGGGGGTCTCAACAGGGTTAGCAAATGGGGAGGGAGGGAGCAGGAGCGATTTATATGTATATATATCAATCCAATTCTTAATTTTTAATACAATCCACGGTAACTAATCAACATATGGTAGGGATCACGGCGAAGATGCGTGATCCCTACCGTCTTTTATTCTAGACTAGCTGAACCACTTTGCTGGTCATAATATTGAGTTTGAAGACTTGCAATCAAAATATAAGTAAAAATTCCAACAATTCTAGAACATTTAAAAATTACCTAAGTAAATCAAACTAAATACTTTGTCTTTGAAAAACAATTATTTAATATACCATCCAATTTAGAACAGCTGATGTTATTAATAAATTACTACTTTACTCAATTATTTTTAATTTTAAAAGTTTATGCTACCACAATTTTACTCAATTTGTTTTTATTTAACAGCTGTTAAACAAATAAATAAATCAATAAATATTCCTCCATAAAAATACCATGGACAGGCCAGTAGGATGGAGTCCTGAGGTCGGAGACGAAAATCCTTTCTTAGTGAGCCTCTAGATGCCAAGATAAACCTATGTAAAAGTGTTTAAGTCAATTGGACATATAGTTTGGGAAAAATAGTAATTAGTGGTAAATGGCTTTTATATACGGTACTATAGTACTGTAGTTGATTCTGAATCAGTGAAATATTGGGTTACTCGCCATATTTAGCCATGTCCTGTGAATTGGCTATGCATTTGGTCAAATTAAATTTTAAATTTTCCGATTAAAATCAGTTTTTTCCTTAGATAAAAAAGTTTCAAAGTCTAGAGAAATCTGTAAATATACTTTTAGAGCGCACAAAGTACTATATTTGACTCTGAATCAATAAAATATTGTGTTTCTCGTCATGTTTAGCCATGTCCTATGGTCTGGCTATGCATGCTTTAAAACTAAATTATTAATTTTCCGATTGAAATCTAGTTTGTTCTCCTAGATAACAAAGTTTCATAGTCTAGAAAGATCTGTAAGTCTTCTTTTAGAGGGCGCAAAGTACAGTAATTGACTCTGAATCAGTAAAATATCGTATTTCTAGCCATGTTTAGCCATGTCTTATGACCTGGCTATACATGTGTTCAGATTGAATTGTATATTTTCCCATTAAATATAGCATGTTCTCCTAGATAACAAAGTTTCACAGTCTAGAAAAAACTGCAAGTCTACTTTTAAAGGCCGTAAATTAACCAAGTTGATCTACATGCACAAATTGAAAATCTAGCTCTAAGTATGAAGGAGGTGAGATAAAGCAAAAAGTCATTGGACCAAAGTTGTAGATCGTCTCAAATTAGGAGCAGAAAGTTGTGTTAGTTTTGCTGTAGAACCGTTCATTTAGCCGCTACAGTCCAATTAGAGAAATGCTGTTTTTTGGGATTTAAAATTGTTGGCAATAAAAAGGCTGCTATATTCTATATACTAAGAATTTTTCAAAATCCCTTCTTATTGAACATCTACAACATAAGATTTTTGAGTCTACAAAATTTCAGCCTCGTAGGCTTAGTACTTTTTTAATTACAGCGATGAGTCAGAAGTATTTGTCTTTTATAGGTATAGATACCGTGGTAATCTACCATTTCATTACATTTTGTAAAATGATATTGAATAGTTTGTTTGTATTCATGAGTGTACATAGGCGATTAAAAATTTTTCAAAAATATGGAACAATCATGTAGGCCCTACATCTTTCAGTGCTACGTCTAGGTATTGTCCTTTATTATATTAGGCCTATTGCTTAGATAAAATTAACGGTTTTTTGCGCTATTCTATGATGATTTTATTAAATTAATTGATTGGTTCTGACAACAATTTGGCCAAATCTGATAAGGATGCGATATAACAAATTCTAATATTCTTACAATTACTACAACATATTTAAATATCAACCAAGTATGACTTACATAAAAACCAACAAACAGACATATTTTTCAATAATATATCAAGTTTGTCTCAAACGAAACATAACAATTAATTAATTGGTCTATATTAAATTAGAACTTGTAGAAAGTAAACCAAAAGAATTGATTTACTAGGCTACATGACTTAGTGTTTTATCAAATATATTTAGGTCAGTATGATGCAGCTTTTCTACAGTAAGTAGTTTCTTTTTGGTTATTTATCTCAAAATTATTCTATTAAAAAACAATGAATAGGCCTAGAACGGAAAGTAGGCGTTGATAGGAGGGCCTGAGTCACAATCATATCTTCTTGTAGAAGAATCGTGAACGAACCGTTTGACTTAAAAAATGTTTTATAGTAAAGATTTAATTTTACTCAATATCTATAATTTGCCTTCTTGCCTTGCGTTTTGATTTAACTGGCTAGAGTTTGGATTAGTTTTATTATTCTTATACTTCGGGTAAAGATTGTTATCTTTGCTAAGGAATACTGTGGTGATCAAATATTTTAAAACGGTTTATATATTTAAAAATGTCTCTTTTAGAAATTACTAATAACAATTAAGTCTCATTCAACTAAATTTAATTATATCCTAACCATGGAATCCTATTCATCCGCTTTAAACAATAACCTAGTTACCATTTGCTAAAAGTTTGGCACTTGCGGTAAAGACGTTCTAACTGAAAATAAGTATAAAATCCTTTCTGAACTAAACTTACAACGAAACAGGCTTGGGGGAATTGAATGATATATTCAATGATATGTTCAAATCAAATTTACTAAATTTGCAAATAACGAAGAAATATCAACTTCACCTTTCTTTACTGTCAATAATTCTCTTATTCTAAATTTTACACGTAATTAATTTTATGACTTTTTCCTCTTAAGAGTTCACTGCACATTATAACTGAATGATTACTAAAATGTTGTATGATTATATTCTTCATAAAATACTTATTGAAATGGCATTAGTTCCATAATCATTGCCATTTTATTAATAAAAGAGTAGAGACTTGATCGCGGGGCATTTGATTAGTAGTTCTGTGGCCTGTCTGAGAACGTGGCTAACAGGCCAATAACGTCACAGCACGCGTGTAACTAACAGATGCTCACTTCGCTCGCTCAAAAAAGGTTGAATATTTCGGGGGTTGTCCGGACACCCCCCTGGGTACGTCTCTGGTATCCACTAGAAGACAACAAGACTGGAAATTATCAAACTGATGATAAAAGTGAAATATTTAATGAAGAAGGAGAAGCCAATCAGTGTCATAATGTGAATGACCAACCGTTCACAAGTAGATGTGGAAGAACAATCAAGCCACCACAAAAATACCTTAATTAATCCATAATTCATGGTTTGACTTTTCAAGTCAAAAGGTGGGAAAATGTAAGAAATCAAACAGCATTAATTGAGGAACGTTTTTTTCTAAAATCAAAAACAGCTTGTTGACTAATATTTTTCAGTTAAACTATTATTTTAACAAAACATGTTTTTGTTATTGTATTATTTTGGTATGAATTAGAATTGCTATTGTTGGGGATAAGTTAAATGTATTTTTATGTCTAGCCATTTTCTTAGTTTCAGTTTTAGCTCTTTTTTGTACTAATATATTTCTCTTTGCGAATTTTTGTATTGTTTCCTTGAGTATAATCTGACTTTTTACAGTCTGCAAATATATGTTTACTGATATAATAAACTGATACTAACTATTAATATATTTAATTAGATACCAATAATATACTATATATATATATATATACCGTATATACTATAGCAAAATTATTTGTTGATAAGTCAGAACTCTTAAAGTACAATATAGTATATATACAGGGTGTAACTGAAATACTTGGACAAACTTTAGGAGGTTGTTCCTGAGGTGAAAACAAACCAAAAAGGTCTTATAAACATATGTCCTAATATGCACAGTGTACTCTTTGTCTGTGTTTTAACAATATATTTTTTTTCTCAGCGACCATAATAGGTAGAGTGTTGAAATTTGGCACATATGCTATACTAGCAATATTTTTTTAAAGAAGAAATTGAAAAAAAATTTCGGAAAATTTCAAAATGATGGCTAGTTAAATACTTTGGTGTAAATTCCATAAAAACTACACCCTGTATAAAAATCATAAAAGTAACGAATTTTAGGAAAGTTGATTATAAAACTAACGATACTTTATTTATTGAAAACAAACAAGAAATAAATAATTTGTGGTATTTCGTTTAATCTAGTTATACTTGAAGAACAAAACTTCAAGTGTAACTAGATTAAAGAAAATACCACAAATTTTTCATTTCTTCTTTGTTTTGAAGAAATAAGGTATCGTTAATTTTATAATCAACTTTCCTACAATTTCTTACTTTTGAGTTTTTTTAAACAGGTGTTTTTATGGAATTCAACGTCAAAGTTGCAATTCAAACTTACTCATATTTTTATGAACTTAATCTTAACGGAGTAAATAATAACCTTTTGGTAATATTGCCCATAAAAGGTTCTAATATGAATGGAAAGTTTCAAGGAGCTCAGGCAATAATAAGAAACATACAGCCCCTTGCAACGTATAGCCACTGTGCCAACCACAGCAATCTTGGTACTCAGTAATGCTAGCACAGTTCCTTCGATAAGAAATGCTGTTGGTGTCATAGCAGCTGTGACAAATTTTTTCAGAGATTATCCTAAAAGACTACAAATGAATGAGAATCTCAGAAATGGAAAGCGTGCTATCAAAAAAATGTGCGAGACAAGATGGTTAGAGCGTCAAGATGCTGTGTTGACCTTTCTAGGATCTTTTCCTTACTTGCACAATGTTTTGGAGACAATGGTCTATTCAGATAAAGGAGCTGGAAACAGGACATTTTCGTTGCTACATAATCTTGCTTCATCAGAATTTATTGTAGGTTTGGTAGTTTAGGAAAATGTTATGACACTAACACTTCCACTAGCCAGGAAACTCCAAGCCGAGTATATGGATGTTATTCAGACAATAAAACTTATAGATGCAACACTCAAAAGCATCAAAAAGCAACGGAAAAACAACATTGAGTACTTCCAAAAACACTTTGTAAAAGCTGAAGATCTGGCTAGAACGACAGAAACTGAAATAAAAAAGCCTAGAGTAGTAGGTATCAAAAAGAACAGGTCTAATGTAAACTCTGCATCTACAGCCGATTACTATCGACTTAGTATATTTATACAATATATGGATTTACTGATTAGTGAAATGTAATCCAGGTTTCCAACAGCAGAAATGACAGTAATTATGAAGTCACAATTGCTTCCTCTAGAATTTGGGAATTTTGATCAGTCATTTGAGAATTCTGTTTTAGGAGGGTCAAAACTGTATGAAAATGACCTACCTTGCTATGATGCTTTCAAAGATGAACTAAGTATTTTGAAGAATATGTGGAGTTGAAGTGTCAGAATAGAAGGTTTTCCCAAACATCCAGCTGATGCCTTGAATCATAAATCAGACTTATGATTGAACATCTTTTAAACTCCACTCGCCAGTTCACATGGTCTACAGGCCTGTGTGTGAACTTTATTCAACGAGTGAAGTGCCGACCCATTCAAGTAAAGTGGTGTTGACCCACCCTCCCACCCTTACACAGTGGTGTAGACCCACCCATTCAAGTAAAGTGGTGTTGATTTCTAAATAAATGCCCATACACGTACAGTGGCATTGACCCACCCGCCCACCCATACACGTACAGTGACATTGACATTGACAACCCAACATATCACTTCTTCTGGAGTTTATCTGCACTCTCCCAGTTACTTCAAGTACAACTGAGAGGCCTTTCTCTGCCTTCCGACGGATAAAAACCTATTTAAGATGTTCAATGACTGAAGAACGACTGTATGGGCTAGCGAATTTAAAAAGACATAGTTTAAACATCAGATCTAGAAGATGTGCTGGAACTATTTTGGGTAAAAAAACACTAAAGAGAGTTGTGCTTTTCAATACAATAATTTGAAGAACAATGTTAATAAAAATTTGAGTAATATGTAAATAAATATTCAAAACTTCAAAAACAAAAGTGTTGTCAATTAGTTATTTACTCCTAACTTTGTAAGATATAGTTCAGTAGTTATTGGCTAGTAAATTTCTTTTGATTACGTGTAATTACCTCAGACATTATCTTTCTAAACTAGACGCTTTACAAAATATTATATTTCAAAATAAGAATAGAATCCAATCAATCACAACATAAATATAGACAAAAATCATAGTACAGCTTAAATACATTTAGATAAACACTCTTTTTTTACAGAGAAACTGCTTCAACATTTTGAAAATGTGCCCCTCCCAAAGCAGATTCCTGGATCCGCCTCTGATAATAAGTACGCAACCTTCATACGTGCCTGTATGAAGTATTTGCCTGTATGAAGTGTTTGCCTGTATGAAGTATTTACCTATCAGTTATTTACTATTTACCATTATCAGGTATTTACCTGATAGTATTTCTATTAGCTGATATTTATGATTGTAATATCCTTTAGTAATATGGTTAGTAGCAACACTGTCACACACACTGACTAATTGCGTTCAATCATTAATATATGATGTAATGTAAATGTTGTAAATAACACCTTGATGTGGTTGTCACTAACCATATTACTGGAAACAGTGGTTAGTATTATTCACTTAAGTTTTATGTTCATTTAATTGTCCAGATGTTGTGAATAAAGATCATTATTCATTATTAATTAATTATTCATTATTCAGCTTTAGTTTTTAGTTTATAGCTCTTTAGTTCAAACCAGGTGGACGATATGCATTATATATATGTCAGCGGGTGCATATAGGTGCATGTGCATTTATCTGCTGGTCTAGTGCCAATGTAAAGCTGTCAGTATTATTTAAAGCAAGAGACAGGTTCACTTACCAAATCTTGATGCAATAGCAGCTACATTCAGCAGAACTATTTTGACATAAAGCTTACGGTTAGATTTCAATATTGTTAGTTTTCTTTCAACCAATTCCCAGTTGTGGATGAACTGAGGCCATTTGTACGACAGCTGCAGATACAGAGGGTGTAAGAAGACAGGTGGAACAAATACACGCAGCATTACACCTTCAACACAAGTATATCAATGTAACTTATCTATTCACTCTCATACAGAGTATGTAGAGGTAAATTACAACATCATACATATTCTCAATGTGGTTAAGTAGAGAGTACAATACATAACTAAACTTACTAATCACTTCACTAGACTGACTTGGTAATTTATGCTCTGACCGTAAACAAAATTAAAAGCAGTTTTCATACTAATCAAAGTGAATGTTTAGCTGAAAATGTTGATATCCCAATGATATACAATGTATTTGTGCATTTACTAATTTTCTTATGTATAGAGAGAGACAAGTTACCTATAAACTATCCTAAAAGTTGAAATTTTGATTCTCTTTGAAAACAGTTGTACCCATTGTTGGGTCAAATAAACAAGGCTGCCATGTACGTTCAAGTCAGGCTAAGTGAGTGCATAAGCACTAGGGCTATGAAGGCAATTATTTTTCTTGGCTGATGAAAAGAAGCTGATCGCCAATAGAGGATGTTAAATTTAAACTTTCAAGGCATTCCTTTAAAGTTTTTAGGAAGTAGCAGGTTTTAAACAGTAAATAATGTGCTTCTTTGTTTTATTTTATTATTTTTTTTTTCAAGAGGATTGGTCATGAGACCAACGGCAGGGTTCTTTATAGAATTCATTACCATCATCACTAGATCGATTTGATTCATACATTATATTTGCCAATAGCAAGATACAAAAAGCACCTACTTGTCATGATAGCCTGACTTTTTCATTACTCTAGCTGGACTATTACTTAAACATTGATGGAGCAGATAATCTTTTTTCAAGTTATTTTGAAAGTTGTTTTTGAAAATTTTGAAATGCTCAATGTCTATGAATCATATTAAATTTCAAGGCCATTGACTGTCAACTTTACTAGAACTAAAGCTAAGTGTGTTAAGTGAAAGCCAATAGTAAAGTTCACCTGAAGATGGAGGATATCCTTCAAAACCGGTAATGCTGAAATAACTCAAAATTGGTGGCAGAACAAAAAAGAGCTATTAATTTTACCACTTATTGTTAAATACAACCAATCGGGATAATACCCTTAGCATAACAATGAACTAAAGCTGTATTAAGTACATGTGCATGTTTAAACAAGAGGTTAATATAGAATTAAATGTCTTCAATTTATGTTAAACTATGCACATTTCATATTCCTAGGCATTTGGGAGGGATGGGGTTACTCAGTGTGAGAGAATTTGTGTTTAATTATCAAGAGAATACATTTGTAACTATGTTTTTATTTTTAAATATGTTCACAATTACAAAACAAATGTCATTAATAAATTAAAACATAGAGAAATTATAATTAAAATTGCTATTTACAAATGTTTATAGCCAGGTTACTTTTGTGTCTTATTTTATCCAAATGACTTGTTTTAGATTATTGTTTATTTCCCCTTGGTACAAAAAATATGAAAAGAAAATTAATAATACATGAGTAGTGAAGTTGAGAGTTGATATTGGTCACTTAATAATATGTTAATTACATAATGTTAAATACATGAGTAGTTTAAGTATTGTACTTTAAACTACATAGAACCCAAAACTGCTATAACAAATACTTTTTACAGCTTCACATTCTCATCTTTTGATTCAACAAACCTTACATGATAATTTATATGCGGTAAAGTATTATTGCTACCAATCAAATAAAAAAACTTTTGTCTAAAACAGCACTTCACTCTGGTATTCTAATATTGAATGATGTAAAGGACCGTCCCTAAATTCCGTAACGCATTTAGGGAGGGAGGGGGGTCTTTGGCAGTGTTATACATTGTTATAGGGGAGGGTGGGGGGGTTTTTATGCAGCATTACGTAGCTATTAAACATTAACACTTTGTTTGATTTCATTCACAAAATGTTACCGTTTCCCCCAAAAATACAAGATTTTCTTAAAGATTTTAAAGTTAGTAATGTATTATCCCCCATTATAAAACAAACAAAACAAAATCAAAACAATGACTATCATTAATGATAATCTGCATGAAAGTATATGAGAATATTGGAAGGGGGATCTAAGAAGCCTATTTTTGTGTTACGTAATTTAGGGACGGCCCCTAAACTTACTATTTGATATTCCTGACAGAGTGCCGTTAGGTTCTCCAAACTGAGTGACTGCCCAAGTGTGGCACATGAGGAATATAAGTCCAACCCATACTACCAGTTCATAAACTGTATACAGGCTACACCAGTTCGTAAACTGTATACAGGCTACACCAGTTCGTAAACCGTATACAGGCTACACCAGTTCGTAAACCGTATACAGGCTACACCAGTTCGTAAACTGTTTACAGGCTACATCAGTTCGTAAACTGTATACAGGCTACACCAGTTCATAAACTGTATACAGGCTACACCAGTTCGTAAACTGTATACAGGCTACATCAGTTCGTAAACCGTATACAGGCTACACCAGTTCGTAAACTGTTTACAGGCTACATCAGTTCGTAAACTGTATACAGGCTACACCAGTTCATAAACTGTATACAGGCTACACCAGTTCGTAAACTGTATACAGGCTACATCAGTTCGTAAACTGTATACAGGCTACACCAGTTCATAAACTGTATACAGGCTTCACCAGTTCGTAAACCGTATACAGGCTACACCAGTTCGTAAACTGTATACAGGCTACATCAGTTCGTAAACAATAAAAGAGTAGTTTAAGTGCTGTACAGTATTTTAAAGTACATAGAATCAAAATCTGTAATGACAAATATTTTTTACAGCATCACATTCGGCTTTTGATTCAACAAACCTTACATGATAATTTAAATGTGGTAAAGTATTATTGCTACCAATCAAATAAAAACCCTTTTGTGTAAAAAAGCATTTCACTCCGGTGTTCTAATATTTAATGATGTCAACTTACTATTTGATATTGCTGACAGAGTGCCGTTAGGTTCCCTAAACTGAGTGACTGCCCAAGTGCGGCACATGAGGAATATAAGTCCAACCCATACTACCAGTTCGTAAACTGTATACAGGCTACACCACTTGAATCTGGAACAATACTTATAAGTTAGGTCTTTGTAGGGCTTTCTCTGTTGGGAATAACAACAATATTTTATTTCTCTAGCACCAGAGCCAATTTTAATTAAGTTTAGGTTTAAGTCTCCTGCCCTCCGTACTCACACTTTGTAAGGAAATCCTTACCACTTCATTGATTAATACATAAACTATTAATTTAGAGTTAATCAATTACTTTTGAGTCTGATTGGCCAAGTTCCCTTTAACCTACCCAATTCAAGAATCACTTTTACTATTCCTTAGTCGGCCAGTGCGCTGCCAGTGATGCTCGGCACATTGATTCTCCTTCATAAGGCCGAGGGCGCGATCTCCATACCCTCACTGGTCCAGCTCATTGCTGTGACCGACTATGCCAGTGAATTTAGTCTACTGCTAGCACGTGCCGGGTGGGAGTCTCTCGCTTTCCGCATGCTCAAGTGTCACAAGCACACCTGGTATGATCCAAAATCGGAAGACAATCAACTCCTATTGGTGGTAACAGCATTAACCCATAATACAAATACCTAGCTGGAATGAGATTCCTAGCAATGAAGGCCAATGGAAACCATATGGACGTACCCTATACATACACTCGCAGGCGGTCAACACGCCGGTGGACATGGCCTGTTGTGCCGGTCATGGGTCACTACTGGGATTTCCCCTTTTCCACAATGATTTATTACCTTGCCCGGCTCGCAAACTGTCTAGCTGAAAAAACCCAAAAAAGCAGTACAAGCCGTGCAAACTCCGTTCATTGTTTTCAGGTGTCCGCTGAAATGGATTAGGCAGTCCCAGGAATATTGGATTAGACTTGTGCGTGCTTTACTCTGTAAGAGGAGCAGCGCGGCCAGTACTTATTGTCAGTCCCTGCTCATCGGATGGCTTCGCCGGTGCCCGGCTTTTGACGGCCGTAACACAATTGGGCCGAGGGCCTGGGAGAACTGCCTCCAACCTAACCTAACCTAACCTAACTTAACTTAAGTTTAAGTAAACCAAAACTTAACCGAGAGTTCATCATTGAGCCTCATTGTACTTATGTGCTTTAGAATGGTAACAGGGATATACTTGCCATTAGCCATGTCTAGAGTGCCAGATGAGAAAAAGATGTTAATTTATATTTTAAGTAGAAGAATGCAGAATAAAATATATTCATTCTAAGTTTGAAATGAGTAGGTTCAAAGTTGAAAATAACAGACATCAAAAAGTGCTTAGTCTTTGAGTTGTGATCTCATTGACAGAGAGTGCCAATGTACATATATTTATAAACAATTAACATGCTTTATAGTTGTAAATGCCTTTACACAATCTCAATCCAGTCCATACACAATATGTATTAACCTGGCATCTGAGCCTGTCAGCTACTGGTGGTTTTCACTCATTGTATTAACCTGGCATCTGAGCCTGTCAGCTGCTGGTGGTTTTCACTCTTTGTATTAACCTGGCATCTGAGCCTGTCAGCTACTGGTGGTTTTCACTCTTTGTATTAACCTGGCATCTGAGTCTGTCAGCTACTGGTGGTTTTTACTCATTGTATTAACCTGGCATCCGAGCCTGTCAGCTACTGGTGGTTTTCACTCATTGTATTAACCTGGCATCCGAGCCTGTCAGCTACTGGTGGTTTCCACTCATTGTATTAACCTGGCATCCGAGCCTGTCAGCTACTGGTGGTTTCCACTCATTGTATTAACCTGCCATCCGAGCCTGTCAGCTACTGGTGGTTTTCACTCATTATATTAACCTGGCATCCGAGCCTGTCAGCTACTGGTGGTTTTCACTCATTGTATTAACCTGGCATCCGAGCCTGTCAGCTACTGGTGGTTTTCACTCATTGTATTAACCTGGCATCCGAGCCTGTCAGCTACTGGTGGTTTTCACTCATTGTATTAACCTGGCATCCGAGCCTGTCAGCTACTGGTGGTTTCCACTCATTGTATTAACCTGGCATCCGAGCCTGTCAGCTACTGGTGGTTTTCACTCATTGTATTAACCTGGCATCCGAGCCTGTCAGCTACTGGTGGTTTTCACTCATTGTATTAACGTGGCATCCGAGCCTGTCAGCTACTGGGGTGTTTCACTCATGGGTTACCTATTGAGCGAAGGGAATAAAAACAAGTAAAATATTTTACTTTCGATATGACAAGAAAATACTTGCGAACACCTGAAAAAAGTAAAGGCTAAATATTCTTAGTAAATTAATAGTTAATAAAGTATTTGCTTAGCAGACAGAGGAAATTATGAGAATAAAAGAAGTAAATTCTCACAAGGAAAAGTGTTTGCTTGTGGATTTGCAATTCTGCCCAGATCCATACTATCACCATTTACTAAAATTGTATAGCAATTATTTTATTTATTTCTGTCTTTAAGCATAAATACATAAGGGTCTTACATGGATAAGTATATAAATGTATAAAGACATTTTGAGTTCTTATTAGTGCAGTGAAATTAAAAATCTTCTATACAGGAAAAGTAGTTTTTCTAGGGAAATGATGGGAAATATTTGCCACATCGTAATTCATGTCTGAGATGTCGGCCTTCATACATCTCTGCGCTCCTAAGCATTACGAAGAACATGAGCTGGTACCTATCAGTAAGTGCAAGCAGCTGTTGAGATTTGAGCCAGAGACTTTATTGAGTTGAGCGTTGACTTTATTACTGAATGTTTTTAGAAGAGAGACTTGTGGAGAAGTACTAACAAATAGATCCAAAATGGTAAATGTAATTTGATATATATTTCTTTGTTTGTAACTCATTTGCCATGATACCAAACAGTTGAACTCTCAAGTGTCCAAAACTTCAGGCCCAAACATGCAACACTTGAGAAATGTGATTTACTGGCTGAGTGTGAGTTTAGTCACACAGTCAATAATCATACGCTGCTTTCATCATCCTTCAAAACCGGACATTCTTGCTGTCAAAAAAATCTAGGTTATGAAGCCTGTTTGCAATCGTAGCACATCTGACCACTGGATCACACACTCCAAAATATGAGCAAACAAATGAATCTCTTGAGCAAAATATATACTCTGGAAATCTTAGACATAGTCTCAACTGAATCAGCGTGGCCATGAAGCACTCTGTAAAAAAATTATAGGTCACAGCTCAACTAGCTAATAAGGATAAATTCAGATCAGCATGCATTTCCACTTCACTAAGCTCCAAACACATCCACTCCATCCATGAGAGGAAATTCCTGTGGACAGCGTCGACGGCTGCATTTGTGTACACCCGTTTCCTATTCCAAAAAAACTGGCATACTCAAGGTAGCTTTCGACCGAGGACTTTTGTACAGTGTTAAACAAGCTTGCTTATCATTGAAATATCTCCGATGACGATCCACATAACGGCATCAAATTTCCTCCTAGCTTTTGATACAACATAGTGTACATGTTCAGAGAAGATTAACTTAGAGTCTACTAGGATGCCAAGATCACGAACAGCATGCTCTCTTTTGATTCTACAACCACTAATGTCATAAAAGAAGAATGACAGATTAATTATCATGTGAAAAAAAACCACCACTGTTTTGCTAAGGTTGAGCAGCATAATTGTCTTTAGCCCACCTACAACCGAATCAATACAAGATTGAAGAGTCAGGTGGTCTGTTATATTATCAATCTACATAGATATTTTAATATCGTCGGCATAGAGCTGAACTGCACAGTTTAGGAAAGATGTAAGGTCATTAATGAATAATTAGAAAATCTATGGTCCTAAGTTAGACCCTTGCGTCTATAAACATACAGTAGTTATAAGTAAATAAAGAAATGTGAAATATAGTAAATCATCAAATCTTTTATTGCCAGTCATTATACAATGTATAGCAATCGTCAGAATAATAATAACTAAAATTTAAGCAATCACTCAACATCAAAACTCCTGGATTGACATGACAGAGTGAATCAATGTTTTGTTGAGCTCCACAGTTTTTAGTAGTTTTGTGTGGTATTTCTTGAATTTTTAGGTCAAATTTTGTCAAGTCCTGTATTGTGTTTTTGTGTACGTATTCCTATCCTCTGTGGTGGTATAATCAATGGGCTTCTCCTCAAAATTAGTTTTTACTTAATATTGATCAGGTCAGTAGATCCCTCGTTCGCTTCCTTCAACAAGATCAAAGGTTAAGACGAGAGATAAGAGACCTGTACGACAATCTATATCTCTGTAGTCACTGTCTACTTCGTCTACTCCCCCCAATACCATATCGACATTAGCTGTTTCTTTATCGGATCTGGAGTCAACAATAACAAAGTGCCTCTCTCTCAAAACAGCTTTGTTACTAAAATTGTTGATCACTTGTCCACCAAGGTCAAAGATGTTGTGCTTGATGTTAACTGAGTCATTGCGGGAGGCAAGAGAAGAAATTGAGGATTTAAGAAAGCAAGTTGCCTCCTGAAAATCCAACATCAAGAAGGTTGAAAGCCACGCTGCCTCACGTAACGATGATATAGATAGATGATATACACGATGACACAACCTCAGAATATTTGGTGTTCCTGAGGTCTCAGATGAAGATACTGACGTTGTTGTGACGAAGATCTTCACCGATAAGCTCAAGCTGGACATTCCTCTGGATAAGCTGGATCGAAGGAACAGCGTAGGGAAGAAGCCTGGGCCAGCAGCTGACGGAAAACCCAGGTTGAAACGAATAATAGCCGGTAGAGATCGGCGCCAAGTCTCTGAAGCTTCTGAAGGGGTCTGGGATGATGGTGCGTGAGGATCTTACTGGATGGGTGGAGTTGCGAAAGGCAGCTATCTCCAGATTCGGTGTCGGGAACACCTGGACTTCTGATGGCAGAATACACTGGTTCCATAATGGTGTCCAAGGTACAGCGATCCACACGGAGGACTTAAAGTGAGTCATCATTTCTAATTCTTATGATTTATATTTATTTAGATTGAGACTTATGTTAAATATTCTATCTTATTGCGAATTTTGTTTACTTATATATTAAGAGATTAGTTTAATAGGTACAAAGATTATTATTGTTACTACTCCATATTAAAAATTCCTTTTTTTTTCAACTTTTACATTATTTTCAGCCAACTATTATTTTTGCTTAGCCTGAAATTTAATTCCAATAGCATATTCATGATATCCGTAAAAAAATTATTTTAATTAATTTATTTTTTATTAATAATTTACAAAAACTGAAATCCATACATTTCATTGTTATTTTGATTTACTTATGTTTATTATATTTACAATTGCATGTAGTTATATAGACCAATTTGTAAGTAATGTAAGAATGGTGTTTGCTTGTGACTCATGTTATTTTTTATTAAAATTCCAGTTGTGGTTGTATTTTCAAATAGTTTATTAGTTTTTAAATAAACTGAACGTACTTATTAAACAAACTGATTAGTTTTTCTCTAGCATTCATTTCTTTTTTTAAATTCTTCCATGAAAAATTTTTATTGTCATAATTAACTGTATTTTGTAGTATTATGTTGTATTTGAGTCCGAGAAAGACATTATTTATTGCTTGTGTTTAAGTTTTTATAAATTTTGTTTTGTATTAATAATATTATCATTTTGTAGTAGAAAGTAATATAATCACACAATTATTATTATGATTATTTTATGGTTGAACTATTTTTCAGTTTCAAAACTGTAATCACATTATATTATTTGACATTAAGCAATCTAATGGCTACAAATGTCAAAAAATATATATTTTAATTTATGTGTGGACTCAACAACCCATGTCAAGCTTTGTCAAATGACAAATATTCACTTGTCAAATATTCATTTGTTAAATCACACATGAAAACTGCTATTGTTCATTGTTCTGACACTCCCTGCTATTGTTCATTGTACCTTGATCGCCCTGAATTCATGCTTCTTGATGTTTGTATGAATGATACACATATCCTTATCAGTGTATGTTACAGGGCACCTAATCTAATGTTACTGGGTATCTAGCAGAATATGAACACGCACTGCTAGATATCATGGCTCTCTACAGTCATGTCATTGTTATAGGTGACCTACTGGGACCTCCAACTCATGACAAGACCGTTTTGGAAAACATGTTTAACTCTTTTAACTTGACTATACTGCCTCTACAAGCTAGTCACCCTCTACACATCACATGGCGGCCACGGCTGCCACTTGGCATGATATCATGGCGGTTAGTGATCCTGACCTAGTCGCACTCCATGGACAGCTTCCGGCTCCAGGTCTTTCTAAACATGACCTACTTCTATCTGTTTACAAACTTCGTCCTCCTAAATCTAAAGCTAATTTTATTACATACAGGAATTATATAATACTAGACTGTGATTCAGTTTTCTATGATGTTTGTCATTGCCTTGGCAAGATATCCTTTTACTATCAGATGTAGACCCTATGGTTCAGCAGTTTAATGTCCTGCTTAGTGGCCTTCTGGAGCATCATGCTCCTCTTATCACTAAACGCTTTACCAAAAGACCTGCTCCCTGGATCAATGAAAGTATTCGAACAATGCAGAAGCAACGTGACTTGTCATTTCGTAAGACACTTCTAACTAAATCACATGCAGACTGGTCAGCCTATAAAAAACTAAGAAATCAGTTATTCTAAGATTTCAAAGTTCTAAGAATTCCAAGTTCTTCTAAACAAATACGTAATTCTAAGATTAGGTACTATTACAATTCACTTAACACGTCCAATGCTGATGACGCCAGTTGGCGTCACACAGAACGTGCCTTGTATGCTGATGACGCCAGTTGGCGTCACTCCCGCCTTTTTGCAAGCCAATAAGAACGTAAAAACAAGAACGACGCCACTTGGCGTCATTTATTATTTTTTACATTATATTGCTAATTTTTGAATAAAACATTTCGTGAACATGTACATAATAAATTATGAAATAATAAACATCCAAAAATAAAATAAAATATTTCAGCATTTGCACAATAATGAATTTCCATGTCAGCAGTGAACGTGTTAATAACTCCATGTCCACAAAGTTAAGGTCAAATTTTAGGAGCTGGGTCAACTTACATGGTCCAAAATTAAGGAGCTGGGAATTGGAAAACCCAATAAACCTGAACTCATCAATATCGATCTCAATACTATTAACGACTTTTTTGTAAATATTCCTGTGGATGTTTCTGGTGCCAAAAACTACTTTATATACAAAAAAAGGAAGGCTTGTGAATTCTCCCATTGTTTTACCAGAAATTCAATTTCTGGTCAAACTCTATAGTTAGGAGAGGGCTCTATAGTCCTAACTTCGCCTCTAAATAAAGCCATTTTTCATTTCATTTCAACTCCAGTCAAACATACAGCGTTTACACTCACACCACATTCATTCTGTCAATTTACTGACTTCCAGCATCGGTAGTCAGTCTTCTGATTGTGCAGTCACACAGTCTTAAAATAAAACATCTGAAAAAATAGGAATTGAACATAAAAACAAAAAAATGTATAGTGTACTTTGAAACAACTAGCAAATAAAAAAAATTCCCAAAAAAATTAATGAAACATAAAGATTGAAGGCTCACACTCATGTGTTACATTGCTAGACAAGCGTGTAACGACCTGCAGTATTTCTACAGTATTTTCTTGGCTCCTCGAAGTCACAATTAATTACTTGTGAGTATTTCCCTGGAATTTCTTTGTCAACGTTAAGTAAAAGATTTTTAGTTATTGACTGTTTTAATTACTTCATCCATACGCTTTTACTTTACTCAAGAGAAAAAAGATCAAACCTTTACATGGTTTTTATTCACTTCAACCATTGGATTTTGAACAATTTTTATTTCATTATTAATTTCACATTTTAATTTTCATATTTCAAAATTTTAAGGGGAATATCTAAAAGGTACCAAACAAAATGTTGTTAGACTTGAACACACTACAGCTGATGTAGCATGCTTATTCGACCCATGTGTTTTATTAACTTCCTAAGAGTTTATAATCTGTGTGTAATATAATAATTTTTCTGTACATTGCTTAGAATACTGTAGAGTAATGATTTTATATTTTTACAAATTTCTTATACCAGAGGATCCAAAATTCAGTTCAGTCCATCTGTCTATCTGCAGATTTCCTTGTTCACTTTTCATGAGAAAATAAAAGTATTTTTTAATGTAACCTTTTTATACATATCCACTCCCTTCCATTTAATTCCTGGGTCTGTATATTTACTAGCCTCCGTCATTTACATCTTTCTCTCCACAGCTTCCTCTCACACATCTTAGCCCACATTGCTTCTCATTTCTCCACATCCCTTCTCACATCATAAATCCATCTACTTCTTGATTTTCTTCTTGTTCTTCTTCCTATAATTCCTATCTCTTGCATTTTTCATCGTATTCTGTCTTCTCCATTCTCTTAACATGCCCATACCAATTAACTTTTTATTTTTAAATATTTTTCTCTGGCCTTCCTCCACTAGGTTACTCCTGATTTCTAAATTTCTAATTATATTCCATAAATTTCGTTTTACCCTTAATTGCTCTTAAAATACCCAATTGCACTGCATGTATCCTGGTCCAATTTCTCTCCATCATCTTCCAGGTTTCAGCTGCATATGTAACTAAGTGCTGGGGCATAATAAGTGTTATACATTACTAATTTATCTTTCTTGGCACTCTCTTATCCTATACCAAGTGATTCATACTTCTATATACTATAAAGCTTGATGTAGTAACTCACTCACTGACTGACAAATGTTGAGGCACTTCCCGGCGTCCTATCCCTCACATATGTATACTTGAATTGAGGCTCTCGGTCTGAAATCTCCAGGAAAATTTACAAAAGTTTACTTTTTTCACTAATAAACAAGATAGCGGCCTTTTTTCACCCCAAAACTGCCCCAATGTATTTCTTATACAAAAATCACTAAAATTAGTTTTTATTACCTAAGTTGAGGAAAATCTTGAGTAAAATTTTCAAACCTTCACAGTTCCTACACACGTAACAAATGCGCACCTTATATATGAATATCAGCTTATTAACTAAAAACTTTAAGGTATCGGGGGCCCAAAACTGAAACTTTTGAAAATGTAAAGTTTTCATCACTTTTACTCCCTTCCCTATGATGCTTTTCACATTTCTTAAAATGACTTCCTGACCAGATAAAACAATGTTGGGGAAAGCATCTAATTGTGGGGAAATCACAATTAGCCTGCTTTATATAAAACACAAAACATATACATCTTTGTGACCTTTACTGTATATGATTAAGGATAGCTACAGTTATTTTGTTTTTACAAAGTATGAAATAATATTATTACAACATATTGCTCTTCTTTAATCAAAATTTAATCTAAAATCAAATAAAATTATACTAATTCAACAAAATAAAAATGTAAACTCAATGCTTCTTCGTATAATATACTTTATTTAAAATCAAAATGAAAGTAAAATATTTTACTCAAATAATGGAGGAAATAAAAAATATTTTTTTAACACATTCAGTGCTGCATGGCCATAAAGCCGGCCACACCATCTGACCGCTAGTGGCTGTGTGGCCATCTTGTTGGCTAAGCGGTTCTCACTTGTGGTGGCTGATGGCCGTCTAGTCAGCCTCACTCTTATTATTGAATCAGTCTTTGCCCAGCCTTTGCCGGGTTCATTTGCTAGCAAGTCCCGTATTTCTGCAGTAACCTACGAGTAGGACAAGCTTTTCAGTTTCTGGTTACAGTTATTTTTGGAGTTTCTATTACTGTTTTTAATGTGTTTTTTTGATAAATTAGGAATAAAATTAAGCAAAAAAGATATAGAATGTACTTCAAAGAAGGAAAAATTAAAAATACTATATTTATGTTCTACAAACACCCTAACCAACCTGAATTGTGTTCTATAGCATGTTTTTAAAACTTTTTCTCAGATTTTTTTTCTCTAACTAATTGTGAAAGAATGTTAGAAGTGGACCTGATAATAGTAGTTTTTTATCTTTTTCGTGTGTTTTACTTAATTCCTTATATTAGCAAATAGTTTATTACAAAATAAAGTGTTGTAAAAAATCTTAGACATTTATTTTTCATCAAAGTCGTTCACTAGACAGTCATACATAAAAATTAATTTTTTGAGCCTTCCACATATACAGACTACTTCTACCAGTCATAAATTGACACTACATAATCACAAAAATGACTTTTTGTCCATCCATAGACTTACAGTGGTATTAACCAGCCCACCCACCCATACACAAACAGTAGTATTGACTCACCCGCCCACACCGTACATGTACAATGGTATAGGCTCACCTGCTCACTCATACACCTACAGTGGTATTGTATGGATGGAAGAGCATGTACTAGAATATACTCTAATATATACTCTAGTCTATACTAAAACAACATTGTTAGCATAGACTAGAGTATATATTAGAGTATAGAGTATAGTTAGTGTATAGTATAGATTACAGACTAGAGTATTTATTTAGAGTATAATTTAGATAATAGACTAGTACACACATTCTTCCACCTTGAATTTCCAAGAATTGGCCGTTGGCAAGGAAAGTTCTTTATCAAGCCCACCACTTGGAAAATGTTAAAACAGTTACAGTATATCTAAGTACACTAGACATAAGACAAAAGTACACTAGACATGATAGATATTTCTCATTTTACTGCTTACATACCACTGAAAATAGCTTATTACACTGAAATTAGATCAAATCCTTAAACATTGCAAACCTTAAATTATAGGAGTCTTGAGCTAGTATTCCTTGCACTGGAAGTAAGGCGCAGAACTTTGCCAGAAATAAAGCAGACTTGAGTAGATGGTGTGGAGAATGAACAATCATTTTTAAGTTTCTATTTACGCATTTATGTATTTTGTCAGATTCTGTTCTGAATTTGTTTTCATACTTAAAACGACCACAAATTAAAATGTAGATTTGATTGGAACAAACAGCATTCCATAAAATTGTATTATTGTTTTATCGTGTTTTTAAAACCCAAAACTTTACTTTACAATTTTATCATTAAATAAACAACAATTTATCTTTATTCTGAAATAACGTGAGAGATATTATATTTAATAAGCTATACACTGAAATTATTTGAAATGCCACTAATATTTCTATACTGAAAACTGCTGGATACACATTACATACAATGTATGCAAATTCTTTATTATTTATATCTTGCAAAATTATTTTCTAACCATCATGTACAACAAATTGATTTCTTTAAACAAAGGAAGGTGCATATATAAATAGTAAATAACTATGTTGTATAAAAAGCCCTCTACCAGCAATCGATAAATGTCTCACTAGAAAACAGTCACAAGGTCCAAAGCACAATTTGAATGGCATTACATATAAATTCTCTCTCTGCTAACTTTGTTCAGTGACTATTATCTGTTGTAATATAACATGTAAAATTCAATTCTACAAAACAATTTTTTAAATCAACAAACGTTTTAAATTAAATAGTCTAATTACATAATATGTTACAATCTAGCTTATTACACTGAACTATTTACAAGTATTTCCAGAGTCAGAAAATCTAATAAAAAGTTATTTCACTACAATAGGGCTAGCCAAATGAATCAATGGTAGGGGTGTATTGTTAAGTATTGTCCAATAATGATTATTTCAGGAAAGCCATTTGAAAAGGCAAAGTAATGATGGGGCTGACAGAAAAATTACAGTAATCTAGTATTACCATTGATTTTACTATAAATAGAAGATAGTTCCATCCAATGTTAAATATTGAGGCATGGAAAATGGGAGCGACCGTGCTGCAACCTGTTGTCAATCAAGTTAAAGAGGTCGAAATTGCCTCCAGTTTCGACTGTTCGGTTGCACAACCTGTGAGCAGTAAAGGAACTAATCACTCCCTCTCATTCCCCCATTCTCTCTCTCTCCTTTCTCATGAGACAAGCGTCCGGAAGTACTTGTTTACTGTCGCCCCTCCATCTGTGTCGCCGATAGGCCTTGATAGAGAGTCAAGTCAAAGTGGGATATTATTCCGTTCTGTGGTTTGTCTTGCACAGAAGGGAATCGCGATCTTTTATTTAGGCCTTAGGGGTTTGTGAATATGAAAAATGTTAGAGGACATATTTTTGTTATTTTGTCAATGTAAATAACAGTATGTTACAGATGTTTAGTTAAAACATTATGCATTATCTAAAATGATGTCAATACTGCGTATTGTAAGTTTATTGATATTTAAAGTAATTGTATATTTAGAAGTAGCAAGAAAAATGGTGGTAGTTCTAAATTGTTAAAGGCTAATTTTTTTTGTTAAGTCCCTGGATAACACCAAACATTTTACATAAATTTGAGAGACGTAAAAAATTATATAAAATTTCTACGAGAATACCATATGAAAGAGTTTTTCAAAATTATTTTGCAAAATATACTAATCAATTAAATAATGTGATCAATTTTTCAAAAAAACAATTATTATTCAACATCATTGGAAAACTGTAAAGGTTATGTATCTGAGCAGTGGAAGGTAATAAATAACTTAACAAGTGGTTTTTCAAAGATATAGTTGAGCTAATTGAATTGCCAAATGGCGAAGTTATGGGTGAGCCTTCCGTCATTGATAAGATAAACAATCACCTTATCACAATCCAGTCTAGCCGTCCAGACGTTGTACATTCCAATACTCTTCCACCTTTACGTACTTACTATCAATATTCTTTCTTTATAATTCCAACAGATTTAGATGAAATTAAGAGTATTGTTAAGTTTTTAAAAAATTAAAAATTAACTGGCTCTGACCAAATTAATGTACATTTACTGAAAAATATAATTGATGAGATTACCAGTTTTAGTTCACTTAATAAACAGTAGTTTTATCAAAGGCATTTTTCCTGAGAGCCTGAAGATAAGTTCAGTGGTACCTATTTTGAAGGACAATAACTCTTTAAAACTAGATAACATAAGACCAATCAGCTTGTTATCTGTATTCTCTAAGGTTTTTGAAAAAAAAAAACAATGATTAAAAGACTCCATAGGTAGTTATTTATCTAAGTTAAATTTTCTTAATCTAAGTCAATTCGGTTTTATCAAAGGAAAGTCAACTGAGGATGCGTTATTAGTAGTATCAGAAATAATTTATAACAGTTTAATTATTCATTAACTTATCATCTGTCATATAGTTCACATTTAATACTAGAATTAACCTTTATATTATTGAAATCATTATTCATTTTATATCAAGTAATTAAAGCTTCTTGTCAATATTACATTGTATAATATTATTGTTGTATTTTTAATTATAAATGAATATTACTTTTGTTTAAAAGTAAATTGAACTATTTGTCATACATACCACAATATTAAAATCTGCTTCCTTGGCACGCCGTGGACAGTGAAATGTGTGTGGTAGGCCTACCGAAAGTTTTAATATTCGTTGTTTTCCTCGTGTGTGAACTGTGTTTGTTAAGTTTTAATTAATTTGTGACGCGTCCCACTTGGACTTATTTATGTTCTTTAACCTGAAGATGCCGTTTATATAGTTTTGTTAGTTCTTGGCATTGTTTGTTCTGTTATAATTAAAAACGCCACAGAGTGCGGCTTTAGTTTATTTTGTTATTATTTAGACTCTGTAGTTACTTTAAAGTAGTTATTTCTTATGTTATTGCTGGTCACGCTACTTGTGAAATTTTACCAGTGTAATTCCAGAGTGTCTTTACCAGAGAAATTTAAAGTATAAATAAATTGCAGTTTATCCATACTTTCACATCTAGTAAAATAATATAAACGTGTATGAAAAACAGATATGATAACTTTAATTATATTCGCCTTAGACATACTTTTTACAATGGTCTGATTCAATCAATGTTATAGAACGGAATTTTTGAAAGGGGGACATAAACAAAATTTACAATAATTTCAACCTGATTAAAATAATGAAAATTGAATCTAAATAATCAGTAGTCTAGTTATATTCTATCACAATAATATTTCCTAACCAATTTCAATTGACATTGAGATTGTTTTTCTCAAGAAGTAATTAGAGTCACAACTCTTCATGATTCCGAAAAAAATGAAAACTGACCATTCACCAAACAATGAAATATTTTACAAACAATCATGCAATTACTTGGAACCAAATAATATGTTAATGTTACAAACAGTAATAATAAAACAGACGTTTATAATAAAATGAAAAATAATGTATTTTAAATTAAATGCCTATACATAGATTGTCTGAATCAGGCCATAAGATGAAAGCTATTTTTATCTTGTATAGAAGTAAATTAGTGGTTTGTTATGATTTTTTCTAACCCTATCATGAAATTTGAATCTCACCTGGGTTTTATATTTTGCCCAGTATTATTCTATATAAATATCATAGGCCTATTTCAATATCTATTTTGTGAAAGAAATAAATAATGTTACATGTTTTATATTTCACTATATTATATATTCCTGGAATATTTGCAGATTAATTTCATAATTGATGGGAGTCATTAATTTTATTTGAAAACATTTAATTTCTTAATCAATTACCGAATATGAAAAAATTAATGATTGAGTACAACAGTCGATTTAATCACCTAATCGATGGTTAAAATGCAATAAATAAAGATTATTCAGATGGGCTATATAATATGAAAATGTTTACTAAATCAGCAGTAATTATCTCCAGCATTGCCGATAAGTTAGTGGTCTATTCAAGTGTGTCTATTTACAAATACACGGTGTGTTAATCATATAAATCAATATGGTGTTTTAATTTATTCAGTTATAAATATTTCTTTATTCAATATGAATGTCACACTGAGTTTTACTGTAATAGTATCAACACAGTATTCTTTATTATTAGAAAGAGATGCAAGCAAATATAAACAGAGAACCCGGATAAACGTTGGCAATATGGAATAACGAAAACAATTATCTAAGCAGGACGTTGTTTGTGTGCGTGACCTGAGGAAGGAGAGGGCGGGGCGGCTGTCTGGAGAATGGGAGAGTGAGTTAAGAGGAGGGAAGTGAGAGAGAGACAGAAGAGCGTGCGAGAGAGAGAGGAAATAGGGCTATGCGCAGCGCAGCGTGGGGCCTCAAAACAGTTTTAGGGCCTCGCCACAACTCTCCCATATGGATGGAGTATCTCTTTATGTAGTAAAATCAATGGTATTACTTTGTACTACGTTCACTTCTTGACTTAATTTCTTAAACAGCCTGTTTTATTTACATCAAGCATCACATTTATCACCGTCATAAATGTATAGTATTCCACTATAATTTGTAATTTTTTATATTGTTTGTAACACTCTAAAACCAATCATATGTACACCTAATATGTTAATTATTAATCTATTTAGAATCACACAATTCAGGTCATTTAACCTCATTATAGTCTAAACAGATCACACACAGTCGTCCTACAGCAAGGTCATGGTAGTCCGAACCCACGTTAGTCCGAATCACGCTGTAATTCGAAAGACCATTCCAGGCACTTGCAAACAGCTGTTTTCATTGCACTTCTCGACTTCTTAGTTTTGGATACGATTAGTAACACTGACAGTAGTGCTGCTCTAATACACGGCGTTCAATTACTCATAAAAATGTCAAATAAACGTAAATACATAACTTTAAAATTATAAATTCCTTTAATAATTAGGTAAAACTTAATTATTTCAACTTGTTTTATTTTAACTTGTTCCTTATAAATGAAGTTTTAAGAAATAAAATGTAAATACAAGAGTTGGATTTTTTCATTACTGCACGTGTCTAGCTTATTATGTTCATAAAATATTAAAGTTTTGTTTAATATTTCATTAAATGGAAATTTGTATGGAATAATTAGCAAATTTTTTTTTAACCCTTAATAGTCCGAACAATTACTGAGTTCGAACAGACCCTTGCAAACCAATACTCAGATTACTGCGACCATGCTGTATTACTATGACCATGCTGTATTACTGCAACCATGCTGTACTACTGTGACCATGCTGTATTACTGTGACCATGCTGTATTACTGCGACCATGCTGTATTACTATGACCATGCTGTATTACTATGACCATGCTGTATTACTGCAACCATGCTGTACTACTGCGACCATGCTGTATTACTGCGACCATGCTGTATTACTATGACCATGCTGTATTACTATGACCATGCTGTATTACTGCGACCATGCTGTATTACTGCGACCATGCTGTATTACTGCGACCATGCTGTATTACTGCGACCATGCTGTATTACTGTGACCATGCTGTATTACTGTGACCATGCTGTATTACTGCGACCATGCTGTATTACTATGACCATGCTGTATTACTGCAACCATGCTGTACTACTGTGACCATGCTGTATTACTGCGACCATGCTGTATTACTATGACCATGCTGTATTACTGCGACCATGCTGTACTACTGCGACCATGCTGTATTACTGTGACCATGCTGTATTACTATGACCATGCTGTATTACTATGACCATGCTGTATTACTGCAACCATGCTGTATTACTGCGACCATGCTGTATTACTATGACCATGCTGTATTACTGCAACCATGCTGTACTACTGTGACCATGCTGTATTACTGCGACCATGCTGTATTACTATGACCATGCTGTACTACTATGACCATGCTGTATTACTGCAACCATGCTGTACTACTGCGACCATGCTGTATTACTATGACCATGCTGTATTACTGCAACCATGCTGTATTACGAAGTACACTTTACTGATTATTCACATTCATCATAGTCCAAACAGATTACCTGTACATAAATTTGTCCTAATTAGAACCACACTATACAGATAATTCGCATTAATCATAGTCTAATTAGATCACATACAATCATCCTATTTAGAACCACACTGTACAGACCATGCACATTCATCATAGTCTAAACAGATCACACAATATCATGCTATTTAGAACCACACTGTACAGACCATGCACATTATTCATAGTCTAAACAGATCACACACAATCATCCTATTTAGAACCACACTGTACAGACCATGCTTATTCATCATAGTCTAAACAGATCACACAATATCATGCTATTTAGAACCACATTGTACAGACCATGCACATTCATCATAGTCTAAACAGATCACACACAATCATGCTATTTAGAACCACATTGTACAGACCATGCACATTCATCATAGTCTAAACAGATCACACAATATCATGCTATTTAGAACCACATTGTACAGACCATGCACATTCTTCATAGTCTAAACAGATCACACAATATCATGCTATTTAGAACCACATTGTACAGACCATGCACATTCATCATAGTCTAAACAGATCACACAATATCATGCTATTTAGAACCACATTGTACTGACCATGCACATTCATCAAGTCTAAACATATCACACAATATCATGCTATTCAGAACCACACTGTACAGACCATGCACATTCATCATAGTCTAAACAGATCAGACACAATCATGCTGTTTAGAAGCGCGTTGTACTGACCACACACATTCATCATAGTCCAAACAGATTACCTGTACATAAATTCATCCTAATTAGAACCATACTATACAGATCATTCACATTCCTCATAGTCTAAACAGATCACACAATATCATGCTATTTAGAACCACTTTGTACAGACTATGCACATTCCTCATAGTCTAAACAGATCACACACAATCATGCTATTTAGAACCACATTGTACAGACCATGCACATTCATCATAGTCTAAACAGATCAGACACTTTCATGCTATTTAGAATCACATTGTACTCACCATGCACATTCAACATAATCTAAACAGATCACACAGTCATGCTATTTAGAACCACTCTATAATAATAAATCTTTATTTGTAATACGAATACAAATCATATCATTGACATCATCAGAGTTGCAGTTCAACTATTTCTGAATGCCGCTAATTCTGTTCATATATTCATAAATCCGAGAATATATAAATAAAGTTTTTCCCCTGGCCGAAATTTTAGCGACCAGTTTGTGGCTCTGACATCATTTATTGAGAATGGGTTTGAAAACAAGTTAAAAACATCTGCAGCTTCTGTTAATCTCACAGCGGCTTATGACACAATATGGAGCAAAGGATTGTTATTAAAGTTCTACAGCCTCCTTCCCTGTCCCTTTCTTTTGCGACTTCTGGAGTTGATAATTAGTGTCAGGCTAATAAAAGTTTATCTTGGTCGTGAAGAAAGCTCTTTTAGACAGCTGAAGGATGTTAATACCACAAGGGTCCATAATTTCTCCAATTTTATTTAACGTGTATACTGCTAATATCCCAATCACCAAGTCTAGTAAATTTAAATATGCAGACGAAATTGCTTTATCTTATCAACAGAAGGACTTCACAGCTACTGAAGAAACACCCACAAATGATCTTGCAGCCCTCAAAGAATGTTTTAGAATATGGAAGTTGAATCATTACCTATAAAAAACTGAAGTAACCTGATTCCACTAAAGTAATTGACTAGCTAATCAAAAATTAAACGTCTTTCTAAATGGTGTAAAAATCTACCCCAATGATCATTCACAGTACCTGGGAGTTAGATAAATCGCTGACATTTAAAAGACATCTTCAAAAAACAGCAAGATGTCAACAACTTTGGGAGCCAACGCACACATCCAGCGTACTACTGCTTTGTCACTGGTTTATTCAACTGCTGAATACAGCGGTCCTGTGTGGCTAAAAAGTGCACATACAAAAGTGATTGCTGTTTGACTAAATAGGGTCATGAGAGCCATTAGTGGCACTCTTAGCAACTTCACTACCTTGGCTCCTGGTGCTGTGCAATATGGCTCCTCCAGAGATTAGAGGTCAGGAGGCACTACTTAAAGAATTCAATAAGATCTTAAATGCCCGTACCGCCCCTTTCCCCAGGATCTCCCACTTCAGAAAAGTCACTTAAAATCTCAAAACCCACCTCGACGTACTGCTTTCCAGTTGAGCAGATTAAATTTCTCGCCCAATACTAGCTGGACCATAGCGTGGAACAGTTTTGATGAACGAAATAAGTTCTTTATTATTGATTCGTCAATGCCTGTAGTTGGAATGAACCTTCCTCACAGGGAGTGGACATTGTTGAATCGGTTCTGAATTGGAGTAGACAGATGCATTTACTGGAAGTTTAAATGGGGATTGATAGTAGATCAGTCATGTGATTGCGGGGAGTCTATCTAAACAATGGATCATATAGTTTCAGAGCGTCCCTTGCGCTGTTTAACAGCATAAATAGATTCAGTGAGGTAGGTTTTAAATAGCTTGATGATTGGATTTAGCTCTGTGACAGGAGATCACTTTACATTTTTATTTATATTAATATCTAGTGACTTTTGGAGTTTTTCCAAGTTAAACACAGCTTTTATATAATTTTAAATTTAGAAAAATGTTAGCTAACACAAAACCATACGCTATATAGTTATGTTGTAATTAAATTAGGCATCCAACGACAAACATTTATTGTCGTTGGATGCCTTATGTTTTATTATTTAAATAAAGTACTTTGAATTTGAAGAAACATTCAAAAACAACTACAAAATAATAAATATGAATGAAATACTATATTATTAGGAAGAATTAAGTACACTTAGTTTCAAATTTATGTATTTAATTATTTTAGAAACTCAGAGTTTCCCCTGAGCTATAATTGAAACAGAACAGGCTATTGGCTAAAATAAGGTTAGTAAATAATTCAGTATAACAACATAATTAATTGGTAACACATATAAAATTACAAATTATTCATCATTCAATATATAAGTAAAAGTCGTCAAGATTTGTTGCAGAACTTGTTCTTATCTAGAAATGTGTGTGTTTAGCACAAACAACAGTAAGATATTTTGTTTTTAACCATACATTTATTATTGTGAAATGGAGGTGTTTTGTTGCTAATGTATACAATCTAAGTTAATAAGAAATAATTATTTGACAATATTTTATAAATTAAGTATAATTCCTTTCTAATTATTTAATATCAGGAACATAAAATTGCTGGCATACATAATTTTATATTTTCAACTATCCTCTGACTTTATTTTCTTATGCAGCACATTGAAAGGACATTGTTCTCATTAAATCATTAGTACTATTTGTTTATTATAAAGAAATAAACCTGAAATATTTACTAGAACTAACAAACACTCTCCCAGCGAAGCCCTGTTAGTCTGCCACGTATGCTCACTTTGTTGTGTGACAACTTGTGAGTTGCCATACTGAGTGAAGTCTTATCATTATATATAGGCACAGTAGAAGGTAGATACTAAGCCTGTAACACATTTGCTTTTTGTGTGTGCTAATATTGTTCACCTTTACAAATTGTGTCTCTTTATCACTTGACAGTGATTATTAATTGTGTCACTTAGTAATGTCAGGAATGTGACTACATTTCTCTCAGCCGAAGGTAGCTTTCAATCCACTCGCACTGTACCAATGTTGAGTTGATGATTTCTTGAAGGGCTGATGACGCCTCTGGTTCTAGTTCATGCCTCATGTTTCCAAGCTGCACTAGAAGTACTTCATAGGTTATTAGTGCGCTCACCACCTAAAATGAAGATTATTATTAGGATACTATGAGTAGTAACAAATGTAATAGGTATTTAATAATATTTTTAGCAAACAATAATCCACAAATGGAAGATTTGTTCAAAGTGAAAGATTCAGTAACACCATTTTTAAACTTGATGAAATTCAAATTATACATTCAAACTGATTATAATTACTATATTTATGCACCATATATATATTTTAATGTATGGTGCTGAGAGCTGTATATAAGTAGAGATAATGTTCAATGCCTAATAGAAATGTTACTTTACAATTTATTTCCATTTGTTGATGGATTTGTTCAAAAAAATTACAAAAAGATCTTCAACTCATGGATTTACCAATATAATTGTATATTCAGAACATTCTTGTGTGATGTTCTGGATAGGTCTTGATAGGCCTAGCTGCACAGGCGACATAGAACACCCATTCATCCAGCAAAATAACAACGATAATAAATGTTTTATTTATTACAAAATGTACATTATATTTGTTTGATATCAGCCTTAGATTATAAAATATTAAGTACACAAATAAAATACTTCACATTTATCAATTATTATTTATCAATTATTTATCACATTTATCAATAAATACTTCACCATCATTTATTATTTTGATGGTTCCACACTTCAACGAAAATTTTAAGTCTGTTTATTCAAAATCCATAGTCATTAGTTATGTTAATAAATTAAATGATAAATATAATAAAGTACCCTTATAATATATAAATATATAAATATAAAATATAAAAAGAGTACTTTATTATATTTGTCATTTAATTTATTAAAATAGTAGCCCTAACGTGAACTAGTTTATACATTTATACATTCATTAGTTATGATTGAAATAAATTATTATTATTATTTGGTATATGATACCAAATAATAGTACACATTTATTATTTTGTAGAAATAATAAGTTTTTAAACATTTTTAAAGTTTTTTAATCTTGTAAACGTTTATTGATAATGAACTACATTTTTAGCGGCATCATAAATATAATAAAGATGTGGGTAATAGAGTGGAACGTTGATACAGAGAAACAAATATTTTTTATTACCAATTCTAATAGTAAATAAAATTTGTCTTTACATGTGAGAAGTTATTCTTCAAAGTTTTATTGTGATAGAACTACATCTTGAGGTGCCGCAAAAGCCAAAAGCATAATGTTTTGGTGTTGAATTTTTTTTAAATTCCAAAAAAAATGTTTGATTGATTATTATGTTTATTATTTCAATTTCATTAAAACTACACCTAAAATAAGGCAAAAAAAGACAATTTGTTGCCCATCATCATTTTATAGGCTCACTTGGTGGGTATTAAAACATAAAAAAATAAAGGTTTTTTCTACACAAAAAAGTACTTTTTGGCTTTTTTGTAATAAGGTAGATCAATATTATTATTATTACAATATCAATATCATTAGAATATCTACTTAGTTGAGGTACTTAGAATATTGAATACTTAGAATTGAGCTGATCTAACATTGTTTGTGAATTAAGTGATTTTCTTTTTTATGATCAAATTTAAGTTTTAATTGTGTTATTATTTTTACTTTTTAAGATTTTTTGCTTTTAAAGTGATATTTAATACTCCGTTTTTAATTTGTTATCAATTTAAATCCAGTTATTGTCAAATAATAATTATTTATGCTTTCGAATATTTGTTACCCAAACATAACCAAAACATGTATTGAGTAGCTCCGAAAGTGCCATGGCAAAACATATTTGTCCAATTTGTGTTATTGCTGTTCTACAAGAAGATAAAAGCATTCAATGTAATGGGCCCTGCGCTCGCTGGTTTCATGCGGTTTGTGCTAAGCTATCAAATACTGAATATGCTAGATTGGTAAACCCTCGCACCAGTGAAAACCGTAAGTGGCTCTGCAGACGTGATGATTGTGTAGATGGTGGCGGTAAGCAACCTATTATTGATTCTTGCTTTGACGAACTTTCTTCCCAAATGTCTCTTATTTTAACCAAATTGGATAGCTTGAGCAACATTTCTTCAGATATAAGCGCTATAAAAAATGAGCTAGTATACGTAAATGAAAAATTGGACAATTTTGAGCCCCGTATTGCCAATATGGAAGCACGAGTGGATAACTTAGAAGACCAGTTGAAGGCCATACAAAATGGTGGTATTGGCAGTCAAGTTGATGTTGAGTTCATGTTGGCCGAATTTAATGACAGGTCTCGCCGGGCATCGAACATCATAGTGTACAACCTCCCCGAAAGCAGCACTAAGGATTCTTCCTTGAAAATTGATCATGACAACAATCTTATATCCTGTATGGTTAACAAATTCTGCTCTTATGAAAATGTATGTTTTAAATCCTTTCGCATAGGCAACTCTGAAGCCAAGAGACCTAGACCCCTCAAAGTTATTCTGGGAAGTAGCAAAGATGTCATTGAGTTCTCTAAAAATTTTGATCGGTCTTCTTTAGAGAGTCTTGACCCCCAACTTTGTGATGTCAGTTTCTCACGTGACAGGACACTACAGGAAAGAAAACATCTAGAGGATTTAAGAACAGAGCTAAAAAAGAGAACTTATTCAGGAAAACATGATCTCACGATAAAGTATGTACTAGGTGTTCCTAAGATCGTTAAGAAGGTTTCAAAAAACGATTAAATCCTCGGAAAATGCAAATCATGTTCTGTTTTTGATATGTTACTGTTTATGTTTATGTTATATACATTTTAAACTAGTAATGGAGTATATATTGTTATGCCTGCTATACACTTGAGTATGGTTATGTTGTAGTGTTCTCTTTATATTTTGCGTGCTCAATTCCTATTATTTCTTTGGTATTCCTATGGCTTAATTTTTTTTTTTAATATTTTTGTTAGCACTTCTGTTATTTAGTAGCGTATTGCTGGTCACTTATTGTTAGATTTATCTTATGTATTCATTATTGTTAACTTAATCGTAGTTTTTCAAAACTGTTTTGTTTATACTCATTTATTATTGTAAAAATGGTGTATACCATAAAATAAAATAAAAAAAAATAAAAAAAATATATTATTTTGGTTTTATAATACAGTGATAATATTGAACCAAATCAGAGAGTATAACAGGTACTTAACCTAAGCAATATAGTCATAATCATTGAGATGAGAACACACATGTATTTATAAAATGCAAATAATAGACAAATGAAACATTATAACAAATTTAAATCAATATTCAATGTTCAAATACATTTTAGGTAAAGTCCTTTCTTTGTTTCAAATGTTGGTATCATCTGTGTGAAGTAATTCTGGTTCTAGACCACAAAACACAGAGTGATGATTCTGTTACAAGCTTGATTACTCTTTCCTTGATTACTGCCATCAAAAAACAACCTTTCTTCTCCCCAACTTTATTTTTGACACTGGTTGCAAATGACTTTTTCTATTACTAGTTTTAGCTTTTTGAATTTTCATCCTGTCAATGATGTTAGTTTTTATTCTCCTCAAAAATCTTTCTCTCAATTTTAAGAACGGCGCTTGTTATGGCTGCTGCAACCCTGTCTGAAACCCCAGTTCTGTCACAGATAAAAGCTACTGTCGTCATTGTAGCATATTTTTTGATAGGGCCTGAGAAGAGGTGGAAGGCTTTGCATTGTCGATTGATTCAGCCAACAATTCATGTACTGTATCATAATCTTCAGGTTTAAGCACAAATTGATATTGACTGGAATTGTCCAGTCAAATTGGCTGATTCTACCGGCAACTCCCTATCCAAATCATCAGACTGACACACCATGTCATTTTGTGTTGTATTAGCTGCCTCAGCTTCCAAATTTGTATTTAAGCTCTTGTCGATTCACCTTTAACTTTTGATCCTCTCTCTCTGGCTGAAAATCTTAGTAACGACTTATTAAGTGTGCTGATACACATTTTCTTATCTGTTCTTTGATCTATTAAAAACTTTTGTTCATGCACAGGTACTTCGAACCAATGAAAATATAAAATTATAAAAATATCTTCAACTTACTGATAAAATTGCAGTCTGCGTTACTATGAAAAACTTGCATCCAGTCAGAGCAACAGTATCTCTTTTGATTTGAGTGTAAAGACGTTTAACCTAAACACACATAAATTATAAACACTAAATTGAAACTGCTAGTATAAATAACAAAATATCCATTTTTAAATTAATAGATAGAATAAGTATAAACATTAATTATAATACAAAAATAAATTAATCACAAAAGTAAATAACTTATAAGACTATAATTTATAGAAATGAAAACACACATAGTCCAATAAAATTTAAAAGTTTACTGTATATATTAAATTTTATTTGATTATGTGTGTTTTTAATTTCTACAAGTTATAAAACATCTGAGGTGTAAGTTTCTTCATCATGAAACTTATAAAAAAACTTCTTAGAAAAATATTTTGTTATTTAATAGTCATATAAATTATTGTTCATTACATCCTTATTTATACAAGAAGCAATTTTTTGTATATTGCATGTTCATTGCTATTAGGTAATAGTTTTTTATATTACAGCCATCTGTTGCATGGTCACATTTTATCATTACTGTGAAAATGGTACTATCCATTGAAAGAATAAAAGATTTTTGTTAACACATTTTCTATTTATTTTTTTACCTATTGTACAGTAATAAGAGATACCATTTTTGTTATATTTGGTGTGACAAAAACATTTAATTTAAATTTTTAACTGCTGTATAAGCGAAGACATTGTGGCCCCCCTCATAAAAACTGAGAGGTAGGAGCATTCTTTCTGGGTACAAATACTTGTAAATACAAGTAAAATAAATACAAATACTTGAGTATAAAAGAATAAGTATTGGGACTAAAATATCAAGGTTAACTTAACTTATATATTGAATGTAATATTTTTAGAACTTAAAGCCCATTTATACATAAAAAATTAAAGCAAAAAACTGTAAATATCAATAAACACAATACAAGGTAGCTTACAAGAAATTCAACAATTTATTTACTCGTAAATTAATGGCAAAACTTAGGAAAAACTGAAAAAAAGGAATACCTGAAATACAGATACAAAACTAAGAAAAAGGAAAAAAAAATAGTTTTTCATCTGTCATTTGAAACCTGTAATATATAATTAATTGCAAAACTTTAAGGTAAGCGCACACAAATCGTCATTGCCATTAGATTTGAAGCAGTGTTTTCATCTGCGATGCGCATACCTGACAGCACCGTACGCATCATAGATTGGAAATGCTATCAGGAATCTCGAGAGGGGCATTGAAGCCGAAGGCTCCGTTCAGATTGATTGATATCACCGGCTTGGCTTCACCAAAACTGGCTTCATCTTCAATTAAAACTGAGAACGAAACTATCTGTATTCAGAAATTAAATCAGAATATCTTTGTCAGAAACAACACAAAAGTTGCACAGTAGCTTCAATACAAGGTAACATACAAGAAATAAAATATTTCATTTGTACAAATTTTAGATAGTATTTCTAATTAGAAGAAAATAATTACTTATCCTACTAATGAAATAAACTCCGGAACTTTGTAGAAAGCACCCCGCAACATCAGTGCTCTGAGATTTTTTTTTTCAAATTTAACCACACTTCCCACAGATTTTAATGAGTCCGGCAGCGAAGTTGAAGAGCCTGATCCCACTGAATCATAGAAGCTAGTTTTATGAGGCGGTATATCTATGTTGTAGTTTGGGCGAAGATTGTAGTTGTGAGTGATACGGCTACTGATTTGGGAAAAATTAATACTTTTATGCACAAACAACATTGATTTGAAAATGTAGAGAGATGGAAATGTTAGGATGCTGTGCTTCTGAAAGAGTGGCTTACATGAGGTACGGAAAGATTTTTTTTTAATGGCCTTGATTGCTCTTTTTTGGAATTTGAAAATAAATTTGGTTCCGAGGTTTTCGTAGTCCCATACCTTCACAGCATAGTTTAGGAACAGAAAAATAACTCTGTAGTAGGCAGCAAACCCAACAATACATCTAAGTATGATTATATGTTCCTGAGAATAAAAATTCCAGAACTTAGACGTCCACCAACTTGGTTTATGTCTTCTTTAAATTGAAGATGTATGTCTATTTGTACACCAAGAAATTTCCATCCTTTTCTGATTGATTCTATGGGTCAAATCTTTCCTTTTTCTGTTCCTCTTCTTCTTCTTCCGCTAACAAATAACTAACAATTACGACATCTTCTTCGCTACTGGTATCCATAACAAATACAACTTTTTCTAATTACCACAACTTAGAGCAGTCACACATTCACTGATCAACATACGTAATGAACTGAACTAGAAACGCTGATACTCTGATGCCGACGAGTGTGCGCAACAACTAATAAAAGTCTGATCCGTCCAATGCAAGACGTCCGTTCGATGACAATCTGTGTGCGCTTAGCTTTAAACTGACCCTGGTAAGTAGCAATGTTTATAATATTCAAGAGGTTGTATATGTTAGAATTGTTATACAAAAGTTTGATTGTATTTGGTAGAATTTTTTCTAGGTAACAGAAAAGACCCCATCTTTGTCATTTATCATAATATTTGATTAACAATGAACAGAATAACGCTCTACTAAAGTAAGTAACAAAGACTATAATTGTAACTAACTTAGGTTTAACAATTAAAAAATTTGATATATATATATTACGAAATAATCATGTTGCGCATTGTGCCCCTAGTATCAAAGTTCTGCAATTAGATCAAAGTTCTAACCTCAAGTGTGTAAAGTGCTGATGGGAGCCTCTCTATGACTCTCAAAGGCCTCTTACTCTCATCAAAAATGGCTGCCATCAAAGTTAGTGTCACGCTGTCAGTTCCAGAATAACTAAGGAAGATTATAGCAAAGTAGATGTAACTGATCATGCTATAGGAATGTCTGAAATTAAAATTAGGGTTATGTATAAACAAGGTGGGAAAAAGTCTGGAATATATTTATTAATTTCAAAACTATTGAAAGGAGCATAGTTAAACGTTTTAGTTATATACATGTCCCCATTCCAAACATTTATACATACTTTAATTGTTTTTTGTATAGCCAGGGGATGACCAACAAGGAAGTCTTAGAAATGCTAAATGTCTTAAGTTGCACCTAATTGTCAAGGTCTTTTTTTTACAATACAAAAGTGCAAACTTGAGGTGAAAAGGATAACCCAGTCAGAAAATACAACCACTAAAAGAATTTAATGTCATATAACTTTCTTCTTAGTTATACAGCTATTTATTTAACAGTTTGAGGCCCTGTTCTTGAGTATATTGTTGATTCTTTAACAGTTGTAACGAAAGACTTTGTTATAAAAATAACTATGTTATTTAACAAAAATAAGAAAAAAATATTAAAACACTTTTGACAGTAGTTAAACCCTTAAAAATTGTTTAGGAAAATTATTATAATAATCTGTTACATATCTGTTTAATGAACTAATTACTCATATTCAGTCAGATAAATTATTGCTCTACGCAGCAATATAAAATAACTATCTTATTCTTGTTCTTAAACAGTATTCGTTATACGACATTAAATTCTTTAAGAGGCTATATTTTCTGACTTGGTCATCCTTTTGACCTTAGGGTTGCACTCTTGTATTTTATAAACAAAGACCTTAAACGTGAGATATAACTCGAAGTAGGCTTACCTACAATATTTTTAAGACTTCCTTCATGGGCCATCTTAAATTTTCATATGGCCTGGCGATGCGAAAAACTAGTAAAATATGTCTAAATGTTTGTTGTAGGGACATGAACATAACACAAAGTCATTACATGTTTTCATTCAGTAGTTTTACAATTAATCAATATATCTCAGACCTTTGCCCAACCCTGTATATAATTTACTCTTTTACAGTGCACTAGTAATAATACTGCTAAAATGTTGACCTTTATACTGTACAGTACACAGATAACAGAAAAATATAAAAAGTAAAATAAACACTAAGAGTGTCTGATATATAATATTTTTAATTATTACATTTAGTTAAATATAAATAGTTTAGAAATTCTATTTTTAACTGCTATACAAGTGTAGCTATCTTAGTGTTTATAATTTTTTCCAACTTTATTGTAATTGGAGAATATTTAAAGTTTCTATTCCATTATTTTCCCTATGGTCTAAAAACAATTAATTTTTTGTTGTTGTATTTTTAATTACTTGACCAGTTCCTAAAACCTGAAATAAAATTCAAATAAGGATCTACTAACTTTATAGCAATAGATTTTAATTCATTGCTTACTTTGCTCATAGAAAATGTTGATTTTCAACTAAAAATAGGAATTTTAGGAAACGTTGATTCTGTCATACAAGCGGAGCTTAACAAAATGTCAAATATCACTCAAACTTGTTACAATTTAATAAGGTTAATATTATTTCCTACAATGTTTATATTTTTCTTATTATGTTAAGTAATGATAAATACAAATATTTATTTCGTATTTATCATATCATACGAATTATGTATGATACGAACATATATATGTATCGGTTTATCATACGAACATATGTATGTACAGTATTGGTTTATCATACGAATATATATTTCTTTTTTTTACTGTTTAGAATATCAGTACATCCCTGCTGATAACAACGTCTGGTAGATCATGGATCAGTTCACTAGCAAACAAATGAGATAGGTCAAGCTTCAAATGTAGGAATAGAGTAATAAACAAAGCTCAAGATATCAGCAGTAGAAAAATAAATGTTAAAAGTGAAACAAGAAAGTCAACAGTAATCAGGGTTATAAAATTCACCTATGGGGATAGTCGTGCATATACTGGTTTCTTTTTATACTCACCACACTGCAGATTAGTGGATATAAACTATCAAACGAAAACAGTGGAGTCACTAATGTCTGGAACTCATAATCCAAATCAATTAGTATTTCCCTGGTGAATACAGAGTACAAAACAGCGCTCATACAACGTGCCAACAGCCTCAGGTACTCAGACAGTGTGCTTACATGTTTTTAATTTAATTGTTTATATGCACGCCTTTTCACATCTTTTGAGAATAACATGAAGTTATGGAAATATGTGTTATTCCTGCTGTAGCCGTTGGATAGCATGCAAAGGGAAATCAAAAGCAAGATACTACTGTGAGAAACAAAAATACTAAGATGATGATATTCGAGGAAATAAACGGGTAATTTCTATATATAAAAGAGAAAGCCCCCCTCACTCACTCATCACTGATTCTCCCTCTTCTCCTCATCCTACAGAGCTGAGGTTCGGTACAAATGTTTGTTTTGGGCTAAATAGGAAAACCAAAGTGCATCTTGATAAAATACTCCTATGGGGTGAAAATAGACCTTAAAAAATTGTTCTATAAGGCCTCTTCATACCAAATGTATTAATACTTCAACGACGTCACTGTAAGATATCTTAAACGTATCTCGTACTAATATTCAATGGGTGCAGTTTACCGCGTTTATTGATACGTTTGCGACGTCGTAGTATTAATAAGGATTGGGAAAATACCTTGGCTAGATGCACTCGTTCACATATTATAAGTGACCCATGCGCAAAAGCCGATCTCACCATGTTGTTCATTCCCGCGCCTGCATAGTATCCTAAATTATTGCGTGCATCGTCTTTGACAAAGCTTTTGGTGTGAACGGAACATGAAAGACATAGTCGGGGTATTAATACGGCCGAAAACGTATTAACATTTCCCACTACTGTTGTGTTGATAATAAAGATGGTTTATCATAAACATTGTGTTTGATTTTATAGAATTAATTACTACTGTTTGAAATATATAATCCGTGATAAATGTAATAATAATTTATATTTCTCATAAAAATACTTAAATGCTTTGTACAGTCACGAAAGAAATGATAAAGTTTACCATAATGTGCGATATATAATTTTAAATTATCATTTAGTTATAAAATATTAAAATTCTTAACTAGTCTAGCCGAGATACTACTATTTAAAACAATTTATTGTAATTGTTGATATTTAAATGTCTATCAATAATCTATGGTTAAAACAATTAATTTTTTGTTTAATTAACTGCCCAGTCCTAAACTATAAAATTCATAGGTCTATTAATTCGAGCATAGTTTCATCTCAATTGTTCTTTGCTCATATTAAATTAATTTAATACATAGATTTTGCGTTGATTCTGTCAACAAGCGGGTTTTGTCAAATATCATAAACTTGCTATTTAAGGTTATATTTTCCTACGATATCTTTCCTATATTTATGTAATGATTGAAATACAAAAATTATTTTATTTATGCTACATCACTCAATGTTGTGTTGATAAAAATGAGTATCTTTCAAAACATGTTGATGAATTAATGTTTATCAACAAATGGTTTTCTTGTAATATGCTACATTTAAATCCTGCTATAAACACGTTTAATAATTTCCCACAGCAATAAATGAATTCCTCCATAAATAGTAAAACAAACTCTATCCTGAACTAAATTAAATAAACAAGAAGTCCATCAGGTAAATTCAGCATTGGAAATGATCTGTCTTAATTCCTGGCTTATATACACATGAATTATTCTATAAACTATCAAGCGAAGGTCCTATTTGGACTATAATCCAAACACTTAGTATTTTGGTGATACTATTCAAACCCTCATAAAGAACAGTCATACTTTGCTTACGTTTTATTACATTGTTTATATGCAGCTCATTTTTGGAGATACTGAAGTGGAAATTTAGTGTAGGTCCTTGGATAGATGCAGGAAAAAAAATAGATTAGGTTAAAACTAAAAATCTAATTGATATTGCAAGAAATGGGGTTTCTAAAATTAAAAGAATCCCCTACTCACCATCAATGATTTCTTTCAATCCTACAGAGTAATTCTACAAATTTTTTTTGTAAAAGAAACCAAATTCGTTCAACTCCTATTGAAAAACATACCTTAATTTTTGCCTATTATCCCGATTCCAACACGTCACTAGCTTATCTTAAAAATCTCGCTAATATTCATGTGCATTTAAGCTTTTTTATAATTTGGTCTTCTAAACGATTGCAAAATATTGCAGAAATGTCACCCTTTAGCGAAGCGCGCGTACCATGTTTTATAAGCACCCCTTAGTTTTAATTGATGTTGATCGTACGTTGACAAGCTTTTGGTGTGAATCGGTACATTAAAGACTAGTTATTGAATAGTCCGAAATATTAATATTTTGGCTCATAGCTTATCTTGGGTTGTTTGTATTAATAACTTTTGTAAATAATAAGTGTTATGATAATAATTTTTTTGAAAAATTCATTTTGCTAAATATATGCTGACTTTTGTAATGCTACTTATTGAACGTCAATTTTTAACCATAATCACAGTTAGCGATTTAAAGATTGTTTGTTGACAAATGTAAAAATAAAATAAATAAATAATAAGAAGTGACAGTTAAATAAACATTTTTTACTTAATATTTAAAAATACACTATTTAAAAACAATATTTAAAAAAAAATGCAATGAAAATAAATTTATGAAATGAAAAGGGCCAAGATTTTATATATATTTATAAAAGCTATATGTGCTTTAATTTAAACAACAATTTACAAAAGAAATATCTTGCTTTGTTAAAAGCCAATGAAAACCAAATTTGCAAAAGGAGTTCAGAACTTGTAAACTTTTGAAATCATTTGGCAAACAATTAAAGTATTTTGGCCCCAAATACAGAAAGGAATGTTTGAAAATCAATCTTTTAACTTTTGGCAATCTGTACAGACCACTCACGACGCGCCTTGTGCAATAAAAGAGGTTGACGTTGCTTCTATTTCCACTTCTAATGTAAAACAATTTAAGAACTGTATAAACAAAAAGATGCTGGATAGGAAGAGTGTTCAAGGTGCAATACAAATGAAAAGAGCTTTCTCGTTTATTCTTTTTTTTAAATGACTCAAACAAAATAATCTTAGGTTGTTCTTCAATCTATTCATTAAACCCTTGTGAGTACTACCCCAACATATAAGCCCATACTGTAATCTAGAGTGAATGATAACAAAGTAGAGAGAGCAAAGCATTTTAACATCACAAAAGTTCCTTAAGTAATAAAACTTCCTTATTTAGAATTGAAGTTTTGAATGTAAATTTAATGTAATGTAAATATGTTTATCAAAAGAAAGTTTTTCGTCAAGAGTGATTCATAAATACTTGAAATGCTTTAGAGGTTCACATTCACATATTTGTAAATCACACAAGAAAGAATGATAGATTAATGGAAAAGGAAAATTAAAACCAACAAAACCAAAATTGACATATTGAGATTTGGAACGGTTTGGAATTGAGATTTTGTTTTTTATACACCATTGACGTAATAGTAAAAGATACAAATTAATCAAATTAGCCAGTAATTGAATGTCAACACCAGAATAGAATAATACTACATCATTTGCAAAAGTACTAACACAACCATGAAAAGGAAGTTCTAATAAATCATTTATAAAAATTAGGAATAGGGAAGTAGATAATACTGATCCCTGTGGACACCAGCTTCTATTATAAGATGGTCACTTTAGTGCATTATTAATTTTTACCTGTTGTTTTCTCTCCACAATGAAATTTTTAAACCACCCTAAGGCTTTTAAACCCTCTAATACCATAGTTTTCCAATTTGTACAGAAGTATGTTGTGGTTGACAACATCAAAAGCTTTTTTGAAACCAATGAAAAGACCAGTTGTTTTAAATTTATCGTTGAAGCTGTTATAAATTCGCTCAGTTACTGCCAGTAAAGCGTCTTCTATAGATTTCCCTTTAGTGAAGCCATATTATTTGACACTAAAAAATTTTAAACTATTTATGTACATTAGGAGTCTAATGAGCATGAGTTTCTCAAACAATTTAGAAAAAACCAGATAGTAAACTAATAGGTCTTAGACGGTCTAATTGACAGAATTTCCCTTTTTTATTTTAAATTGTAGAAATTCTTCTACAAATCCGTTTTTCATATCACCTACTTCCGTTGATGAAATAAAACTATTAGTTAGGTCTTTAAAAAATAAAAAGTATACAGGTTTTGATCGGATTAATGTCATTTATTTAAAAAAAATTATAAACGAGATTGTACCTGTATTAGGTTTTATTATTAATAAAAACTTTTATGAGGGTATTTTTATAAGTGTTTGAAACTAAGTTTGTTGTACCTATTTTAGGTACAACAACACTTAGTTTATACCTAACTAAGGTATAAAGGGCAGTATATGGTAGTGTCCGAAGGGACAAAAATATTTATCTGTTGAAAGCAACAAAAAGAGCAAAATTATCAAACACTTTTGTATTCCAAGTGACAAAAATGCCAAGGTGATTGCATTTGAAACAAATTTAAGGAAAAAGGTAATCGTATGCAGTTACAACAAGAAGTTGAAGAAATAGTATTTAAAGTCAAATGGAAGGAAAAATAACTGTAGTTCAAGTGGAAAAAATGCCAGTGTGATTTTATTCAAAATAATTGAAGGAAAAAGGTAATCAAGTTGGGGATGGAGGAGGCCAAAAAGAATTACAATTCAACTCAGTTTGTCCTGGGTTGTGACACATGAAACTTTGAAAAGTAATACAAGGATCAATTTATTAAAATTAATACAAGAGAACATTTAAAGTTATATATTAATAAACAAAAAAAGATGTGAAATCAAACAACAAAAACCTCTAAAAAGTAAAAAAAGGACACCAAGCACATTAAAAGAGTTATTGGTAAATAAACCAAAAAATATGTGAAATCAAAATGGGATGGCCAAGTACCTTTGGTACTCCAATGAAACAAACAAACAAACCATACAAACAAATTGGAAAAAATATGGACTTGGATGAAAATTAAAATCCTTGGTGGTGGCTTTTTTTAACCTCGCTCGAACGCCAACACCAAGAATTTAAATTTTCATTCAAGTCCATATTTTTTCTAATTTGTTTGTATGGTTATTTTGTTTCATTGGAGCACCGAAGGTACTTGCCCATTCAATTTTGATTTGACATCTTTTTTGGTTTATTTACCAATAACTTTTTTAATGTGCTTGGTGTTTAACTTTTTCGAAGTTTTTGTTGTTTCACTATGTGTTTGATAGCACTAATACAGAATGTTTTATTAGATTTGATATTTCACGTAATTCATCTATCAAACAGGACTATCGAAAGCTGTGGCAGGTCCCTGACACAGTGACACGGTTCCCTTGAGCAGACCTCATCATGGACCTCACATATTTATACTCTTATGTACTTATTTTCAATTTTAACTTATCCATAGTTCTTTACTTATGGAAAACAGAAAATGAGCATGTCTTTTGCTGTTTTCTGATACCTAACAAAGTTACTTACAATATTACCAGTATATTTGTAACTACCCTGTCAGAGCCAGGCTACCTGAACTCAGCCTTATGCTGTACCCACTCTACAGGCTTGGCTGATAACAAGTGGCAATATTATCTAATAAAAAACTTACTGCAGTGCAAAATATATAAATAAAATGACGTTCATTGTTTCAAAGGTTACAACAGCAAAGATGAGCGGACTGAGAATCGTGTCAGTCATGGCAAATAGTTGTATGAGTGTGCAGTATTCTGTTCTCATATCTTGCCAAAATTGGGGGGACAGAACCTGAAACAGAATAAGAGCTAAATTAGCATGGCACACATTTGACATAAAACAGGGTAAATCTAAGGGATGATGGACTAGTAAAAACAAATCTAATAACAACCCAAAATTATTTTAGCAAACAGTAAACGAGTTGGCTGGTCGAAAAAGATCAATTTCCGATAAAGCACTAATACTATTGTGGACATCACTGATAAAACTGCAATACATGTAAATAATGACTTAAATAATTATTTAGCTGGATATGGGCGAAGTTAAGCCACTGAACTTAATCCACTTGGTGATCCTGTACTAGACGACAATGACTTTGGTATTGACTTTGACTTTGTGATACATACTGAATATGACATTATGTAATGCGCCAACAGTTTAATGGGAGTTTCTGCTCCTGGGTACAATGGCGTCTCTGCTACTGTTCTTAAAAATAACATCGGCTTGTTCATGAAGCCTCTTCTATATATTATTAATTTAAGTATTAGATTTGGTAAATGTCCTGAAGCTTATAAAATTGATAAGGGTTTTCATCTTTTTAAATAAGCACAATGCCTTAATTAAAAGTAATTTCCGTCCAATTTCTTTATTAAGCGTATTTTCAAAAATTATAGAAAGAATTGTAAATCACAGTTTCTTGCCCATTTAAAAAACAATTAAATTTTAGCTGAAAACTAATTAGGATTTAGAGAGCATAAAAATATCTCTGAGGCTATTTACACAATAAAAAAAATTTATATGAAAATATTAGTGAAAACAGACATAGTTTATTGGTTTTTTTTTTATTTGGCTAAAGCTTTCAACACTGTATTCAATTGTTAAACAAGTTAAAGTTGAATGGATGCCGAGGAAAATCATATAACTGGTTTGAAAGCTATCTTTTAGGACGTAAGCAATCAGTGGCGGCTACTCCATAAGAGCACATGAGCACGTGAACCCCCTGTGAGATTTGAAAAAGAAAATGAACCACATTTAAAGTTTAGGTTAAATTATTTACACATTGAAGTTACGAAATTTCAATTTTTAAGCTCTTAGACGTAAGAAAACTCAAAGAGGCGCCTTCAGCTTGCTTCCGCTAATCTCGCAGTACTGTCGCACAGTCCCGGTTGTGCTCCATAGCGTATATGCAAGGCCTAATCAGCTGTTCTGTCTGGAAGACGGTGGTGGGGCCGCCTTGTAATAGAAGCCAGCGGTGCACACTTGCCGTGTGCTCCACTCCCACTCCTTTTAAAATCTGTTGTTTGGTTAAGTATGGTTTTTAACTACGTTAAAATATGTTGTAAAATATTTTAAAATGCATGTTTAAGCGTATAATTTTTACAACATTTTACTTGTGCGCTTTTACTTGTGGGGTACTCCGTACACCCCAAAACCCCCGGTGTGTGAACCCCCACTTTTGTGAACCGCCACTGTAAGCAATTGGTTTCAATATGTGGGAAGGAGAGTGATCTAATAACAGTTGATTATGGGGTTATTCAAGGCAGCACATTAAGGCCTTTGTTATTCCTAATTAACATAAATAGTTTAAGTAAATTAAATATTATTGATAGTCTTTTCATGTTTGCTGACGATACCTTGATTTTGTTTGAAAGAGAAAATTGGGAAGTGGTAAGGAGAAAAGCTGAAATTGGTTTATCTATGATGAAGAAGTGATTTGATCAAAGTCTTTTAACTCTTAACATATGTAAAACTAAATTTATGCAGATCTCTTTATAGCCTTAATCAGATTTTGACAAAATTTCTTGAAAACTTCACACTTATGGACGTGGTTTAACTGTTAATGTTCTTGTAACTACATGGAAATAGTTGATTGCTACAAATATTTAGTTGTTGTTTTTGACCAAAAAATGAAATGGAATCAGCATTTGATTTTTCTAAAAAATAAAATTCGCAAATTAATATACGTTTTTAAACAACTTAGCGAAATACTGAATTTATGTGAATTGAAACGATCCTATTTTGCATATTGTCAATCATTGTTTCTTGGTGGGATTCTTGCATGGGGAGGAGGACATAGATCAATATTAGAACCGCTAAATATTGTACAAAATTTATAATCAAGGCAGCATTAGAAAAAAAAGGTCAAAGGCTCCCTGCAGAATTCCTTTTTATTGAATTTAATATTCTTTCTATTAGGCAGTTGTACGTAAAATCTCCACTCATTTACATTTTCATAAACGCTGATAATATGTTCAAACCACTGGAACATAGATATTTCACTCACACAGTCGAACTTATGGGTATTAGAATTAGAGCCAACAGACTAACTAGGACTTATTCAAAAACTACTTCGCATTACTTTTCACAAATTCTTTTTCAGAACTTAACCCCTGATATTCGAAATTTAAAAAATGTTTAATTTTTTTATTTAAACATAAGGTCACTTAGTGGTTAGTGGCTATTGGGAGAGGGATGACAGAGCATGTTATTGTGTCCGAGTACATATAAGATAACGTACATATAGTCAAAGTCAACATTTCTTTATTCGCTTTTATACAATAATTGTACATGGAATAGTGTCATTATGCATTTATACTAATTAAAATATATCACTAATATTCCTTGTCTTAACGTAAGACACTAGGCCTAAGTAAAAATTATCATTAAAAAAGTGGTCCTAATGAATAAAATTCTTCCAGTGAATAAAATGCATTCTGCAACAAAAAGTTTTTAAGCAATAGTTTAAACGTTTTTAGATTGTCTACTTCTCTTATTATTTTGGGAATATAGTTAAAAAATTTTATTCCAGAATAAGTGGTGCTTCTCTTAAATTTTTCTAGGTTATGATGAGGTAAAATTATGGTAGCTGTGTTTCTGGTGTTATAAGAGTGAACCTCATTCAAAGTTTTTAAATTACGTTTGTGATTTTCTTACATAAGTGACTGTATCAAAAATATATTGGCTATGAACTGTCAATATTCTTAATTTGGTAAAATGTTCCTTAACCGAATCATTACCTTTTAATCGCAAGATTGTTCTTAAAGCTTTTTTTTTAAGTTTGAGAATTTTATTTAAATTTTGATTTGAGGTCCCTCCATAGACAGCTATCCCGTAGGAAATATGAGATTGAATATGAGCGTAAAATACAGTTCGAAGCACTGATAAACTACAGAGAGAAGATAATCGTTTTAGAGCATAGATACCCGAGTTAATTTTATTGATTATGTGGTCAACATGTGAATCCCAGGTGAGATGTTTATCCATATACAGACCCAAAAATTTGATTTTTTCTTCTTCATTTACAAACTCATTATCAATACAAATTTGAAATTCATGGATGTTTCTATTTTGTTTTGTTCCAAATGAAATAAAGTTAGTGGAACAACTTGTTTTAAGATTGTCGATGAGCCGGGCAGGTCCCTTGCTTCAGCGCTCAAGTTCTTTTTATTTTTTATCTTCAATATATTGACAATCAAATTATTTTCCATGATAGTAAACATGTATTTTTCCTTTTACTTTTTTCATTAATGATAGTTATATTATTTTATGTAGGTATTAAGCTTAGGCCCATGTAGGCGCTATATTTCTGTATTATTATTAGTGTAATATAATGCTTCATTTCAATACTGTTTTCATATTGTATTGTATTTGTGATATTTATTATGGACATAAATTATATTCATTCATTCTATAAAGGCAATACGTCTTTTCTGTTTCAAATTTATATCCTAATTTTACAATAAATTGATACACATAATCACCATAAGTTGATTATTAGTCTTTTAAAGGTTTTTTACGAGTAATGATGATAATGGCATGATAGGATTTAAAAATTATTGCAGAGGTTTGCTATCATCAATGTAATAAACATAAATAACCACAAATAACTGTTATATTTCAATCAGATCCAGTAGGACCCTTCCTGGTGTTGAAGGCAAACTTCACAGTCCTCTTCGATGTGTTCAACTTTTCCTACTCTTTAAGTTTCAATTTTTTCTTAGTGATATGTACCTTTATGTATTCAATCAATTATTAATATAAATGCTTTCTTGCAATAATTTGGGATGATTTTTAAATCCTAATTAGTTTTATGATGAGTTTTCAGGAGAGCAGATTGTATATATTTACAGCGGACCTGGAATAGATTACACAAACATACATTTCGACAGAAGAAAACAAATACTAAAATTTCCTATTGGATACTAAAATAGGTATTGGATGTTGATATGATACTGCCAGAATCTTGTAACAGTTTTTCTCGGTTGTGAAGAACGCTCTTTTAGGCAGCTGAAGGATAGTCTGCCACAAGGGTCTGTACTTGCTCTAATTTGATTCAATGTGGATACTGCTGACATCACAATCTCAATGTCTAGAACATTTATATATGTGAGGCGGAAAGTGAAAAGGGTCCTCTTGTCGGCAAAGTAAAATGTTAAGTATTCACGAAACTACAGATTTTGGTCAAAATTATCAATATTCAGTTTTTTATTGATTATCTCTGGTTTATATAGAACAGGCCTGTATCAGTTATAAAGTCGATTCGAAGCATTAAAACATCAAATAAAATTTATTTACATGTCAGTGTTTGGCCTGAGAAAAGAGACCTCTTGTCGTTATGGCAAAATAACATAGTCCCGACAAGAGGTCTCTTTTCAAAAAAACATTAGAAAAGAAACATTACTTTAAAAACTAGCTTCCCCTGCGGCAAATGTTACCTAAATGCATGACAGTTTCTTGTATGTTTAAAACCCTCGCAACAACAGGTACCTTTTCTAAAGCAGTTTTGACAGCATTTGAAAAAGCTGTTTCCACTATCAATCAGCTGTAACTGCATAACTTTTGGAATTGTACTCAAGTTGATCGTCCTGCGGTTTTATTTGAAATTGATAAGATTCTATTTAAAATAATTTAGACTAGATAAAAGTAATAAAATTGTCTTTAAAAGCAACTAAAGTCCTGTCTGAGAAAAGGGACCTATTGTCATTATGGGAAATAACGTGGGGCCAATAAGAGGTCCCTTTTCAAATTTTTAATTTTGTGTTACATTACGGTACTTTATAAAAACGAGATTTGAATGAACTCTGCTGGTGTTTTAAACAACTACGACTTTTATTCTGAAAAGGAAGTGTTTAGCTTTGTTTTGATGTTTGATATATTTCTTAAATATGAAAAATGTGGATTCTATGTGAGTTTAAAGTTTTAAAACCAGTTTTCTAAAAATTTCACTTACAATTTGTGAAACGTTAAACGTTTATTACTTAAAGGAAAAAAATCTTAAAGACGTGAAATTTACACCAACTTGTTCATAATTTTAGGCACAATTAAAAAATTCCAATAACTCAAAATTTTTAAATGCCAATAAGAGGTCTCTTTTCATTTTCTGCCTCACATATACAGATGAAATGCAATAGCTTTAGCTTATCAACACAAGGGCTTTAAAACTATTGAAGAAACATTCACAAGTGACCTTGCAGCCCTAGAAGAATATTTTTTAGAAGAACATGGAAGCTAAATGCTAACCCATCAAAAACTGAAGTAGCCTGTTTACACCTAAATAACAGACTGACTAATCGAAATATGAACATCTTTCTAAATGGTGTAAAACTCCATCATAATGATCACCCAGAGTATCTGAGAGTAATGTTAGATCAATCACTGATGTTTAAAAGCCATCTTCAAAAAACAGCAGCTAAAATTAAAACTAGGGCAAATATATTACAACCTGTGTTGTAATATATATTACAGCAGTTGTTCCACATATTGCCAATGCACACGTCCTGTATACAACTGCTTTGTCACTGGTCTATTAAGCTGCTGAATATAGTGCTCTTATATGGCTAAATAGTGTTCACACTACAGCGATTGATGTCCAACCTAATAATGTCATGAGAGCTATTAGTGGTACTCTCATGGCAACTCCATTTCCTTGGCTCCCGGTGCTGTGCAATATAGCTCCTCCAGAGATTAGACGTCAGGATGCATTACTGAAAGAATTCAATAAGATCTTGAATGCCCTATACCTCCCCATTACACAGGATCTCCCACGTGAGAACGGTCGCTTAATATCTCGAAACCCACCTCTACGTTCTGTTTTCCAGTTGAGCAAATCAAAATTCTCGCCAATACTAGGTGGGCCATAGCGTGAAACAGTTTTGATTGGCGAAATAAGTTTCTTATTAACGATCCGTCAATACCTGTAGGTGGGATGAACCTCCCTCGTAGGTAGTGGACATTGTTGAATCGATTTGGTGTTGGCAAATGCAATTACTGGAAGTATAAATGGGGCTTGACACTAGATCAGTCATGTGATTGTGGGGAGTCTATCCAAACAATGAATTACATAGTTTCAGAGTACACTGCAGCATACGCAGAGTCAGTGAGGCAGGTCTTAAATGGTTTGATGTATTGGACTTAGCTTTGTGACAGGAAATCACTTTACATTTTTTGTTTCAAATAGTATAATCATTACTTTTGGATCTTTATCCAAATTATAAACAGCAGCTTTTTAAAATTAGCAAATTTTAGCTTACAACAACAACAAATCGTATGATATATATATTGGTTATAGTGAGCCGGCATGGTGGCTCAGTGGCTATGGTTTCACACTGCGGAGTGCAGTGTCCAAAGTTCGAATTCCCAACTTAGCCAACGATACGTACTTACTTGTTGAACAAAGCTCACAGACAGGCTTGTAAGCCCATGTGAACTGGCAAGTGAAGCTTTTAAATTTAAAAAAGCAAAAAAATTAAATATTAGCAACTTTTGGGTTTGTATTTTTAGAATTTCTTTTCAGTAAGGATATGAGATTGCTCAGTGATCAAATTGAAATTTCCAAAGGTACACATTAGGGGATCACCACATAATTTTTAGTGGATGCTTTTATAAATAAGTTAACACAATTTTAAGATTGAGGCACGTCTTCACATAATAATTGAAGTATGTTTGTGTAGTATACAATATATTACAGTTTTAGGGATTCATATAAAGACAATGAAGTCATATAAAAAGAACAAATTGAAAATAGTATTTTTAGAGTATTGTTTGTTGAAAATAATTTGACTATACAATTATTGTATAATATGCAATCACAAGGGGCTTACCTTTTCCTTGGCATTATCAAGATGCCAATTGAAATGTTTGAACTTTTCTTTCAATATAAAAGACATATTCAGGATGAGTAAGTTCGGACAAAGCCAAGACCAGCAAGTGTCTAGTTCCAAGAAAGCCATTGGCAACTGTTTCCAAAGTGAGGGAGTCCATATTGTAAAAACTTGTGGAAAGCGAATATAGAACAGCATATCTATAAAGTCCTTGATTGAAGACAGATCAAGACATTCGGAAACTCTCACAGATGTTACGTAGTAGCCATCTATCCAAAATGCTACAACGAAAGGAACAGAATTAAGTTACAACTTCTATCGTGGCAACCTGTCTACATAGTGTTTTTTTCATTAGTAAAAAATAAATTACATTTTCAAAATTAAAGTAATTTTTTAAATCTTAGAACTTAGACTTAAGCGGACGGTATCATTCCGTCCGCTTAATTCTAAGTTCTAAGATTTAAAATGTTTTTCCGGTGACAACTGCGTCAAGGTGCTGTCTACATTATTTACAAGATAACCAGACGTTTCATCCATGCTGTGATCTCAGCAATACCTGAGGATGTCACATCAGAGCATGGGCTAAATGTCAAATTATCTTGTAAATAATAAACTTTGACGCAGTTGTCACTGGAAAATATAGATTCTAGTTATTTTTAAAACGTTAATGTAAGAGCTTAAATTACTCTTAATCTTCACCATTCAATGGATTCTTTACACAAAAATGTTAACAGTTATATTTTAAATCAAAGAATATAAGCTACTAAAATATTATAAAATTACACTAAAAATAATTTTTCTCAGCTTGTGTATTAAAAACTTGTCATAGTTCTGTGCATATTTAAGTTTGTCTTTGTAACTATACTAATGCTTCATCTCTCATAGCACTTAAAATAAACTATATTTACATAGATTTTGGTTTATACTCTGGTATTTTGTGTTCTTTTTGCCAAATATTGCAGCTGTCAGAACCATAACAGGCAGATCCTAAGACAATAACCGCTGTTGGCAATGTGAAAGTGAGATTGAAACATTAACCCTGCCTTGGGATTTGGTCAGTTTGGCATTACGCAACACAAGGCATCATAAAATAAGATGTATTATAAATAACTGTTTCAGGGAAAAAGAATTTAATGTGTACAAAAAGGTTCATGGAATAGCTGAAAGAGGGGGCACCAGAAGAATGACATGATAGTCATTAAAGGGAAAATTGGAATTATTACTGGCCCAACAACTAGTTAGATTTGAAGAAAGTGAAAACCAACATAAATAAATCAATAAAGAAAAAATAGTATTTATCAACCAACAGTAAATTATTATTAAAAAATGTTTAAAAATTAAATACAGTAATAGGCGTATTGATTAGATCAAGAGGAACAATACCAACATTTAATGCTGATATTTTTAACAAATTTAAATTACCAAAGCATAAACAACAAGAAATTATCATAAGTACTCTAAAATATTCTATTTTCATTTTACGAAACGATTTTATAAAACACCTTCTAAATTTCATTAAACTACGGGTAATATAAAAGTATATAAGTATTTATCCATAGATTTAGTTGTTTGTTGTGTCTTTGTTTTTGGCAATCCCAATTATTGGGAAAGATTTTGTTCTTTTGAATAAATTATTGTTTCTCCTAAATCAGCCATTATTTAATTACAATATTTATCTATTAACATTACAAGTAATGGCTGAGTCAGTACTCCACTACTTGTACCAACAAGAACCAAGAACAAAAGAAAGTACCAGGATTTTAACTAGTTTTCACTGTATATAAAATTTATGTTGTTATTACTAAAAATACCATTAATGTATTGCATTTATATTTTAATACCTGGTTGATAGGAATTTATTTTATAAGTTTTATAAATTTTAGAATTTTAACTTTTCAAAAAAAAAGAGTTGTTATCGATTTCTTGAAATGTTTACTTGGCTTTAAAAGGTTGTAAAAATTGATTACTTAGTCTTGTTGTATTCCTTATGACATGTACAGTTTATGATACATCACTTTCATATGTGTAAGTAAATGCAGTGATTTTAAACTGATTTAAATCAATTAAAAACAACTTTAAATTGATACATTTCAATTAATTTAAATCGATTTTAAATCACTACATTTATTAAAGTAATATATCGTAACTATGCATGTCATAAAGATTGCAATAAGACCAAATAATTTTACATCCTTTTAAAGCCAAGAAAACAATATTTCACAAAAACTAATCGATAAGAAGTTTTTTTTTGAAAAGTTATAAATCTAAAATTTATAAAACTTACAGGAAACATTCCTATGAACCAGGTATTAAAATATAAATGCAATACATTGACCTTTTTTTTTTTTTGAAGTTATACTTCTTTGCGCCCGTTAGACACTTTGGGATGGGATGTTGGTCGAGAAACCGCGTCACGCTGAAAAGTAACAACAAATTTTTAAGAACTATCAATTAATCGATTGTTAATCGAAGAAATTTAATCGAAGAAATTACTGACAATGATAATATAGGTGTATAATATAATAATGAAGTCACGTATAATATATTGAAGATAAATATATTGAATAATATTGAAAAATGTCTTATATTTCATTTATATATCCTGTCTGTTTGTGTGCGTGAGTGGGTGTATGAGAATGGCCAAAGAAGTATAACTTCCACCATGTGGTCCGACGCACACCAAATTTTTTTTTTAATAACAACTTCATGTATTTTATGTATAGTAAAAACTAGTCAAAATTTCAATACTTTTTTGTTCCAACTAGTTAATATTACTTTATCTCAAAACGATGTACTGAATATCATGCTAATAAAACTCTATATGTATAAAAATATAATAAAATTTATCTACACTGCGAAGAATAGTGAACAGTTTACAGATAGCTGTAACTTTTAGTTTACCCCACAGTACGAGTCTTATCTCAGTAGTTCTACCTAGGAGTTGAGTTGGGATCATCTGCAACGATTAGTTCACTATCACAGCTTGAGCACCTCCACTCACATTTCTCATCAGGAGGATTATCTTCCAGTACATTTGCACAATTAAAATGACTTCATTTGTCGCAGTAATCACAGAAAATACCATTCTTTACAATTCTTTTACAATGCTTACATTTTATATCATAAATAAGACGCGATTTAACCTGAGCTGACTTAGGAACGTCCTTACCACATGACGCCATCTTGGAGAATCATGTGGCTGATGATAATCATATATATTATTAATATCATCAGCTGATCTTTATTATTGTAATATTCAATTATTCATTAGTAATATGGTTAGTAGCAACACTGTCACGCAAGTCTTAAATCAATAATGAGTAATGTAAATATTGTAAATAACCCTTGACGTGGTCGTTAATGGAAGCTTTAGTTTTTAGTTTATAGCTCTTTAGTTCCTACAAGGCGGCGATATGCATTAAATATTTGTCAGAGGGTGCACATAGTTGCTTATGCATATCTCTGCTGGTCTAATGCCAATGTAAATCTGTCAAAAATAAAAGTAAGAGAAAGTTTCACTTACCAAATCTTAATACAATAGCAGCTACATTCAGCAGAACTATTTTGACATAAAGCTTACGGTTAGATTTCAATATGGTTAGTCTTCTTTCAACCATTTCCCAGTTGTGGATGAACTGAGGCCATTTGTACGACAACTGCAGATACAGAGGGTGTAAGAAGATAGGCGGAACAAATGAACGCAGCATTACACCTTCAACACAAGTATATCAATGTAACTTATCTATTCACTCTCATACAGAGTATGTAGAGGTAAATTACAACATCATACATATTCTCAATGCGGTTAAGTAGAGAGTACAATACATAACTAAACTTACTAATCACTTCACTAGACTGACTTGGTAATTTATTTATGCTCTGAGTGTAAACAAAAATAAAAAGCAGTGTTCATTCAAAGTGAATATAGAGCTGGAAGTGTTAATAGCCATGTCATATACAATATATTTGTGCATTTACTAAGTTTATTATTTTCTTGACTTGTATAGAGACAAGTGACCTATAAACTATCCCATTGTTGTAGGGTCAAATAAACAAGATTGCCATGTACATTCATGTCAGTATTTGTAATAAGGTACAGTGAGTGCATAAACACTAGGGATGAAGGCAATTTTTCTTGTCTGATGAAAAGAAGCAGATCGCCAATAGAAGATGTTAAATTTAATCTTCCAAGTGATTCCTTTAGTGTTTCTTGGAATTATCAGGTTATACACAGTGATACCTGATATTTCTTTATTTTATTATTTTTTCTTTTTTGAGGTCAAGAGTTTCGCTCATGAAGCCGGCTGCAGGGTTCTTTGTAGAATGCAGTGCCATCATCACTAGATTGATCTGATTCAAAGATCATGTTGGCCAATGGCAAGATATAAAATACATCTAGGTCTACTTCTAATGATATTCTGACTTTTTCGTTACTCTACACTTAAACATTGATAGAGTAGAGAATTTTGTATAAGTTTTTTGAACATTTTGAAATGCCCAATGTTCATGTATCATATAAAGAATTCAAGGGTCATTGACTGTCAGCAGAATTACTAGACACTAAAGCTGTATTAAGTTCATGTGCATGTTTAAGGGTACAGCTGCACTTAACTTAATCAAGAACAGTTCTAATATAGGTGAGTCTACTTGGAGGGTAATTTCAGGTAATCAACTTGTCGCAGACCAAAAATTGATTCAGTTGAAGTTAATATCTCTTTTATTTCGGACCCACCTGATATTGCAAATCTTTTTAACCAGCATTTTTTTACAAGCCTCCTCTAACATACGTAGTAATAGTGTATATGCGATGGATTTTCTTGAGTTTCAATCACCTAAAAATTCACTCTATGTTTCTCCAACAACTGCTGAAGAAGTAATCAAGATAGCTGGTACTTTGAAAAGTAGCTCATCTCAAGATGTCTGTGGAATGTCTTCTATATTTTTGAAACAGATAATTGGAGTTTTGGCTGACCCATTCTCATTTATTTTCAATAGTTGTATTTCTCAAGGCGTTTTTTCTCTTGAATTCTAACTTGGTAAGGTGATTCCAGTTTTCAAAGATGGTGACACAAATTCTTTATCAAACTACCACTCTATATCACTGCTTCCTATATTTTAAAAACTCTTTGAAAGAATAATGTCTAATAATATTCTGAAATTTATTTTTCTTAATTCAATTTAATTACAATCTCAATTTGGTTTAATCGAAAATAAATCAACTAATGATGTTATATAATATATATGGCTTCTTGTCTCAAGCTCTCCAGTCGTTGAATTGTGGTGAATTGGCAACTGGAATCTTCTTCGATTTGAACAGGGTCTTTGACGTTGTGGATCTGGAGCTGCTATTAAGCAAGCTCGAGGACTACGGCATGAGGAGAATGCTCACTCTCCTCCGTGAATTCTTATTTATATGGTAGGTATTAGTATTTATGGATTCTGGAGGGGTGGTGGCATAGCAACTGACTCCTGTGGTCCAAGGTGTGCCACAAGGCTCAATTCTTGGGGCATTACTCTTTATACTTTATGTTAATGACTTAAGTGTTAATTTTGGCTATAATGTTACACAGTATGCTGATGAACATTATTATCAGTTCTTCAAACTGTCTGAGCATAATCAGTTGCTACAGACAACACTATATGACCTTCATAAATGGTTTGACTTTCAACATGGGTAAAAGTAAGGTTATTCATTTCCATCATGAACATTTTGGATTGTGTTGTACACTGGATGGTCAGAGTATTCCTATTGTTGATTCTTTATCCTTTCTGGGATTAGGAATAGATTCTGATTTTTCTTGGCAGTGCCAGATTGACCGAGTTTGCTCTAAGCTATCTAAATCTCTTTTTTATCTCCATCATTTGTCGTCATTTTTGCCAAAACACATTTTGAAACTAGTCTATTTTGGATATTTTCACAGTTTGTTAGTATATGCAGCTGTGTTTTGGGAAAATTGCTCAAACCAGCGTTTCTTAAGAGTATTCAGGCTACAGAAAACGGCTTTGAGTATGATCTGTGGTCTCAAGCCCATAGACAGCTTCAGGTTAGTCTTTCGTGATGAGCACATTATGAAATTAACCTCATTTGTTATTTACTCTGCCTACACTTTTGTTTATAACAATCAAGCAAAATTTAAAATGAACAATTATGGATATAATTCAAGGTGTAGGGATGAGCTTCTTTTACCTTCTGTAAGTGCAACTATGTCATGAAGAGTGTAATATTTTGTGCAGTTTTTCTAATAATTTGCCAACTGCCATTAAAGATTCATCTAGTGTTGCCATTTTAACAAATAGATTGAAACTGTATTAAATGATAAATTCATTTTATTCTTTTGATCAGTTTTTTTAATTATGATTAATATAATTTAAAATATGTGACAATTATATTGACTATGTTTGAAACTGTAACCAGTATTATGAACAATAAAGGTATTTGAAATTGGAATTTAATATAGAATCAAATTTCTTAAATTTACGTTTAACTATTTTAATTCATAGACCTGGCATTTGATAGTAATGGGGGCTATTCAATGTTTGAGAATACACATTTAATTATCAAGAGAATATATTTTTAACTGTTTGTTTTTATTTTAAGTATATTTAAAATTACAAAACAAATATCATTAATTGTTTTAGTATCATTAACAAAAACATATAGAAATTGTAGTTGAAACTTGGGCTTATGTGGAAGGTACTTACATATAAAACATGTAGATTTTTTTTCTTTCTTTTTTTCATCTACCTTTTGTATAACCTTGTAAGTGATATATATCGATGTATTTATTTTCTTCATATAACTATGTATCTATGTAACCTTATGATTTATATTTGAGTGAGTAAATAAAGATTTTGATTTGATTTGATTTGAACTATTTTTCCATTGTCAGGTTATTCTTTTGTTTTACTTTATCCAAATGACTTGTTTTAGATTATTTATTTCCCCTTGATACAAATAATACTAAAAGAATATTAACAATAAAAGAGTAGTTTAAGTGCTGTACAGTATTTAAAACCACATAGAACCAAAATCTGTAAGGACAAATATTTTTTATAGGATCACATTCGGCTTTTGATTCAACAAACCTTAAATGATAATTTAAATTTGGTAAAGTATTATTGCTACCAATCAAATAAAAACCCTTTTGTGTAAAAGAGCATTTCACTCCGGTGTTCTAATATTTAATGATGTCAACTTACTATTTGATATTCCTGACAGAGTGCCGTTAGGTTCCCTAAACTGGGTAACTGCCCAAGTGCGGCACATGAGGAATATAAGTCCAACCCATACTACCAGTTCATAAACGGTATACAGGCTACACCACTTGAATCTGGAACAATACTTATAAGTTAGGTCTTTGTGGGACTTTCTCTGTTGGAAATAACAACAATATTTTATTTCTCTAGCACTAGAGCTAATTTTAATTAAGTTAATGATTTTAACCTACCCTACTCAAAAATCTTTTTTGGTCTTCCTTAGTTCTTCATTGAGTGTTTTAGAATAGTAACAGCGTCGTATTCGCCATTAGACATGTGCCTATGGTGCAAAATATGAGGAAAACTTTTTAAATTTATATTTTGAGTAGAAGAATGCAGCCATTAAAAAAGTATTACAGCCATTCCATAGCAAAATGAGTCTAAGAGTGAAAAATTAAAAAAAAATTATTTAGCAAATAATATTACATAATACTGCAGCAAAAGGTCCCTATTTCCATACTCCAAAATAGTTATTAGGATTTTTGAATTATTTCACTGATTTTTTTGCAGTATAACTTTGATCTTCTCAGAGTATATCAAGAAGCAGAATTTTGGATGATTTTTGTCGAATTTTTTTAACACCAGTAAATCAGCTGACATCTTAGGTACTGGAGTAGTTTAATTAATGGAGGAAAGTTTATTCTTTGAAGTAGCACAATGAGAAAAAGATAACATCACTTAACTATTTCACTGTAGTTCAATTTCACTTTGATTTCTTCCTTGCAACACCCATTACCATAAAGATACAAATATATGTGTAATAGCCTTCATACAATACCTATTTACTTAATCTTTTGTAAAAGTGTGGTTATATACATTCTTAACATTATAAGAACCTTTGATTTGATAATACTGAAAATCAGTGGCTAAAATTGGTAACAGGTGTTACAAAATATTGGTAACGGGTGTTACATAATATTGGTAACTGATGTCAGCAGTGGCTTAGATTAAAATAATGTTGATTAAAATATATTTTAAATCAAATTTTAAAAGATAACATTGTCATGTCAGACTTTGAAAGTATTTAATAATTATCATATTTCACATTAAAAACATCATGAAAATCAGATTCATCAATCAAATAATTCAGATTCAAATGAAGTTAATCTAAATGAATACATAATCAATACAAACAAAAGAAAAAGGAAAACAAAAAATAATGTTGACCAAAAACAAACATTTAAAAATAATGAGGTATTTTTTAAATAAATTTCATTATAAAATTTATAATGAATTTATAAACATAAAATTTATAAACATAAAATTTAATAACGATTGTTTTAATAAATTTTCATTATGCTCATCCACTGAATTAGGTATAATTGATGAGAATGAAAACAAATTTGGAAATAACTTCAAATGTAGTAAAGAAATCCAAAATAATGATAAAAATAAATTACTTTAAAATTAGATACTGTGATTAAAAAAAAAATAAACAGCAAGCCAATCCTCGATAAAATAATCAATATTAAAAGTAAGACTCAATTAAATAACGGTAAACCAACAACTAAACTGATAAAGGATATTCATAATGAAATTAATGAATCAAGAGTAAACAAGACAAATCTCAACAAATTATGCAAAAATATTCAAATGATAACAAAGACAGTGAAAATAAAATTAAAATAAAAATCATCGCAGATAGCCATTTGAAGACAATTAATAGAAAATTAGGTAGAGGTAGCTCATGTTACATCTATTATTAAACCAAATAGAAAAATCGAACATCTCTTGAAAGATATAAAATATGAAGCAAAAAATATGACAAAATGTAACTTTTTAATTATTTTTGGTGGAGACAATAGTATAGATGAAACAAGATGTGAAAAAATATTGCCAGTACTTGAAGAAGAATTAAAAATCGGAATCATACGCATATAATAATAATTAATTGGAATAACATTAAGGTATGATGATACTTACTTCAATAAAAAAATCAATTACATAAATAAAAAAACTTTATAACATATAACAAATAAATATTCTCATTTAACATACATATCACTAAATAAGTTATACCATTCTTCATTCACTCAACATGGATTACACTTGAATTCAAAAAGTAAAAAATTTACAGTCATCAAATTATTGTCATAGGCAATTAAAAATAATTATATAAACATAAAACACTAAACCAAATGTTATATCTGGAATCAAAGTTAACTTAAACTCTCCTCAAAGCAACAATCTTCAGGTTCGTTCTCTCTGTGTTCTCCCTACAGGAAAAATAAGACCACCCCATACTTCTATAAAACTAAACAGTGGTAAAACATATGAAGATTTTTTTAAAAGAAACATTGACAAGGTACAAAAATTACGATTCAAACATCTAAAATCTTCTCTTCAAACCAAAACAATTACAATGACAGATCTTCATGAAAAACAAACTAAGATTTTAAATTCTAATAATTTTTTAGAAGTAAGCCGCAAAATTCCATACAAAATGAAATACAGAAGTCGAATCTTTACAAATTCAAAACGGAAAAGGTTATGATTCTACATCAAATTATTGACAGACTCTCAAACAAGCTGGACCGACTTAACCATTTTCTTACCTCTATAAACCCAGGCATATTAGTACTCACTGAACATGGACTAAATAACAGTACAATTAACCAAGCTGTCTAATCAACTATAGCCTAGTAACAGCCTTCAGTAGAAAGTCTCATATCATAAGAGGTGACACTATTTATAAGCATACAAATTTTGGGGCCAAAATTCAAAGTCTTGCTATTGAAAACCTTAGTGAAGAGCTAATCTGTGAAATAGTAGGTATTACAGTGACCATAACAAATAGGAAGCATCTTTACATACTTGGGATATATCGTCCACCCAGTGCATCTGTAAGCAATGCTTAGCTACTCTTTCCATAGATCTAAATAAGATACCTCACAATAATGGTGCGTATTTGCCTTGTTGGAGATCTTAACATAAATAGCTTAGACAATTCAAGCAGGGGAAAATGGTTTTTGATGATTTCCTTGCTTCGTATGAGATAACCAGATTGAGCCTAGAAGAACTTCCAGCACTTCTAGCACATCTATTGACGTGGTTTGCACTAACCTAGACTCAACAAGAACTACCAGCACTTCTAGCACATCTATTGACGTGGTCTGCACTAACCTAGACCCAACAAGACTTAATGTTGACATACTTTACTCAGGCCTCTCTGACCATACAGGACAACTCACCACATTAAATATTCTGACTCAGCAAAAAAAGTAAACAATATTAACAAGAAGACACCTAAATACAAAAAACCTTTTAAGTTTAAAAGGTTTACTTGCACTACAAACCTGGGAAAAGATTTATCAAAAACCTCAAGCTGAAGTAGCATATTCAGAATTCATTGACACATTTACATCCACTCTCAACACAACGTGCCCTTTAAAAACATCGAGATGCAGACCTAAAAAAACAAAACTTAAAACATCCATTACTATGAAGCTGAAGAAGCAAAAATAGTTTTTATGAAAGCACAAGACAAGTACTCTCAAAACAACAATCCAGAGAATAGATTAGACTTTATCCACAAAAAGAAAGCCTATGATATAAAGCTAAGAGATGTCAGAAGAAAGGCAAACAAAAACCATATCAGCACAAATAACAACAAAACAAAAGCTGTCTAGGAAGCAATCAACAGCAAGCGGGCACCCAAAAAAGAGTCAGACATCAATAGTACATGGCAGCTGAACATAGGGGATGACATTGTAAGCAATACTGACCATGTAGTAATACTATTTAATGAATACTTTACATCGACTGCTGAAGAAACCCTAAAAAAACAACAATCCTCCACATCCAAATAGTAATCCAAACATATCTGACAAAACTGAATGCCTACTAACTTATTTTCATTTGACATATTCGGATGAGGTACTCAAAATTATCCAATCTCTTAAACCATCTTCTTCAGCGGGAATGGATGAAGCCTCATCAAGAATAATAAAAACATGTAACGAAGAACTGCGCCATCCACTAAGTAACTTAATTAACAAATCCTTGACTCAAGGAGTCTTCCCTTCAAAAGTGAACACATCAAAAGTCTACACTTTACATAAAAAGGTAACAAGCACGAACTACAACATTTCAGGCCTATATGCCTTGTGTCTACATTTTCAAAAATCTTAGAGAAAATTATACTGAAAAGGCTACTAAATCACCTATTGACTAATAACCTTCTTATGGCAACATGGTTTTCTGCTGGACGATCCACCACAACAGCACTTACTGATTTAGTAGAAGACATAATAAATAACATCGAAGAAGGGAAAAATGTCACTAGTACTTTCTTTGATATGAGTAAGGCTTTTTATTGCTGAATCATAATTTAATTCTAGCTAAATTAAGTTCCTTAGATATCAAGAAGATGACACTGCAGTGGTTCAAGAGCTATTTAAAAGAACGAAAACAGGTAGTAACAATAAAACAGAAAATCAATGAAATAATAAGAACGCAGTGTTGTTGTCACTAGGTGTGACTCGAGGCGTCCACAAGATTCTGTATTGGGCCTCGTTTTATTAATTTTGTTTACTAGTGACTTACCTACTACATTAATAATAATCATGATTGTATATATATATATATATATATTATTATTATTATTATTATTTACAATATGTACAATCTTGTAGGTATTTCCAAATTACATTAGTAGTAGTAAGTCAACAGAAGTGGACATAATGACAGAATTGATGTTCAGTGAGTGAAATTTTGAAATGAGTAAAAACCTATAAGATTGTATACATTGTAAATTATAAATAATAATCTGTATATAAATTGTAAATAATTAGCTTTACATATTGTAAACAGAAAGATTTCCAAACCTACCACTGGAATGAATGGTGATGGGAGATGATTTTGTTAATTAATTAATTGGTTTTTAATACTAACATATCTTATAAAAGAGATTTATGTCAAAAATTTAAGTGTTTTGAGAAATTCAAGCATTACTTATACAAAGTTATTTAGAAACTTCCATAACCACCGGTTGGAAGAGGCACGCCAGCTGTTAGAACGCGGCAATGTTGCATTCAGTTTCACCCGCCAGGTGGCCAGGAAAGGTTGCGATTACACGGTCCGGTGCACATGACACATCAAAGATTTAAAAAGTGATAGAAAATCAATCAGTATTCAAACAATAAAAATAAATATATATTCGACTTACCGACATCAGACACCTGAAACCACCGATTGTCTCAAGATTGTATCACTTTTCAATATCAAGAAAAAGTAACCTTAAAAAATTAATAACAGAATTTTTTTTATGCAACTGAAAATTTTTGAAACTTTGTATATGTAATCTCAATTGAAGTACTTATAGACAATTAAAGTTTCAAAATTATCTGATCAATATTTGTATAGTGTTCAAACTCGAGTATCTAAATTTTTTGATACGACAGTAAGTTAGCTTAGTTCCTAGCTGTGTTGCCAGACGTATGGGTACGATAATTATCGTTTTTGTATGATACGTGTACGATATTCTGAAGATTCCTCCATGCAAAATAATTGTGTAGGATTACGATAGTACGATAAATTAGCATAATGTACGATAAAAAACAATAATGCTGTTGAGACGATAAAAGACCACTGATTTCGATTTTAATATGCAACCTGACAGGGTTATAAAATCTTTTTACCCCTTATCATACTTTGACCAGAACTTAACCTTGTTTAGTTAGATCGCTTCATTATTGTTATTTCTCTATCTACTTGTTTGACAATCATTTTCGTTCCTTCTAATCAGTTATTGTTGTCAGTCAGTGGTAATAACCATACTTTTGTAGCAACACAGTACAAAACACTCACACTGCTGTACTGAGGCATTTTTTATTTTAATATTTCATGTTGAAAAAATGTTGTGTATGTATGAAATGAAAATACTTGTATGTGTTAATAGTATTGAAAAGGAAGGTGCAACACCGATTATTGATACGGATTAATTTGTTAAAAATTGATAATTTACCTTTCTGAAAAGTGTACGATAATTTCATGGTTTTCTCCATAATTTTACCCTTTAGCCCCCATAATTTTATGTTTGAAGTCTGGTAATACTAGTTCCTAGAAGAGGGACAGTCTCACAGTCCATTACATGGCGCATCGCAACATCGCACTCTGCAGTTCATATTGAATCAAATAAGGTGTTTTTGTGTTCTCCTAATTGCTAAAATAGCAATTTATAAGGGTATTTTTACAAAATTTCCAGGGGCGTGCCCCAGATCCTCCTTTCTGATGGGGGGTATTCCACTTCTTTCATTTGTGCATTCCAGAAATTAATTGTTCTTGTAAACCACTTTCATTTCCCTCCTTATCACAATGTCGTCAGCGTACATCATCACTTTTACTCTTTTCCCTATGATACTTTTCACCTTTCTTAAGATGACTTCCTGACCAGATAAAACAATGTTGGGGAAAGCATCTGTCATTCACAATTAGCCTGCTTTATATATAATACATACACCTATTTTAACCCTAACTTTATATGATTAAGAATAGCTACAGTTATTTTGTTTTTATCTTAAATTGCTCAAACAAAGGATGAAATGATATCATTACAAAATATCTTATTCTTCTATCTTCTGTAATTAAAATTTAATATAAAATCAGATGAAGTAGTAATAATTCAACAAAATAAAAATTTAAACTTAATGCTTCTTCTTATAATATACTTTATTTAAAATCAGAATTTACTCAAATAATGGAGGGAATAAAAATTAGTTTTTTAATATAGTGAATAATAATTAATAATTTCATTAAATTTCTTGATAATAATTCTGATTTAATGAAAGTCCTACTAATAAATGACATATTCTGCCATGAATCTGTAAAACAACAAAAATAACCAATTGTTATTTTAATTTTTAAAATAACCTTTATTTTACTACTACTATAAAATTTTCACTTTCAAGTAACTACTATGATCCTTTCTGAACCCAGACTGCAAGGCTGGTGGGATATTATTCAACTCCAAAAAAGCTACCATCTGTGAAACAACTAGCTTCTCCAATATCTTAGACAAGGCGGCAATACCGAAATCGGACGCAGGTCTGATACAGATGAAGGTGTCTTGACTTTGGGCAGAGGCAGTACAATTGCCTCTTTCCATGCATCTGGAAAAGTGGAAGTGGCCAATGACTGGTTTGCTAAGTGCGTTATGGCATCAATACAATATGGACTTATCATTTTTATTGATATGCCATCAGCTCCAACAGCCTCTGATGTGATGCTATTCAAAGCCTCCTGCACTTCTTTTCTTGTAATCTTCCTGAAATAGAAATCGCTAGTGACACTCTCTGATTTGTTTCTTTCATAGAACTGTACACAATCAGCTTTTGCCGTGATACCTAAGCCCATACTGACGAAATACTTATTGATTTCCTCCAAATCTTTGACAAAATTTGGTATGGCTGGATCGAATGGATCAGTAACACCTTATTTTAGTCCAAAAGTCTTTAGAGTTTTTACATTTCTCCATTTCAGTTCTAAAATAATTTTGTTTTGATCGTCTTATTTCATGGTTGAGCATGTTTATAATCTTACAATATGTTTTTTTTATCAGTTTCATTTCTTGTGGATAGCATTTTCTTCTTATAATAATCTTTTTCAGCGGTTAATTGAAAAATTTTCCTATTCCTCCATGGAGATTTCATTCTGGTAACTCTCTTATGTACTAGAGGCGTGTTTTCATTAAAAACACGAGTGATAGCAGAGGTAATAAAATCTAGTATGTCATGTACATTGTTCATACACATAACATCTTCCCACCTAATCCTAGACGTACAATGTATCATCTTGTCAATGTCAAATCGGGAGAAGTCACGCTATGTAACAAATCTAGGAGGCTCTTTTGATTTTTTGTTTTTATATCAACACATGCCATCTTATGATCAGATACTCGAATACCTCTTGAGTCATAGATGGTTAACATATCCATAACGTCACACTGTGCATAATCAACATTGCCATTCACAATAATGTGATCAATCAAAGTTGCAGAGGTCTTAGTAACTCTTGTAGCAACTTTAACCAACTGAGTCACCTCAAGGCTCTTAAACAGTTTATGAGCAAAGCGGGTCTCTGGTGATGATAAATCCAACAAGTTTATATTAAAATCACCCACTACAACAACATTATCTGCATACTGGGCCATTTCATAAAATACAGAGTAGAGAGCGGGCTCTAGACAAGTGTAAAGCATATCCCCTGGTCTGTAGATAATGCAAATACAAAACAATTCATTTTCACATTTCAATATTCCCCAAATCTGCTCCGGAAAAGGACAATTTTCAAACTTAAGTGGTTTCAGCGAGAAGTGTAAGTAGTTCTTCACACATAGTGCCACTCCACCACCTCTAGAGGTGACTTTTATTCATTTTTTATTTATTTATTCATAAGACGCTGATCGTCAAGATATGGGCGAATAATATGGATTTCGAATGAGTGTGATGAGTGTAGATGAGCGAATGTAGTCATTGTTACAAATTCCTTAGAAAGTGTCATTAATTAATAGCCCAATGACAAATGAACAGCCGGTGGTTATCAGCTGATCCTTCTCAAAATGTGTTATGACTCTGATTAGGATCGAACTAAGAACCTTTAGCTTATGAAGCTGGGATTGAACCAACTACGCTACCGACCAATTGAACCAACTCCATTCCCCCTTCTATCGCTCCTAAACAATGAATACCCCTTAATAGCAAACTCATCAGAAGAGTTACTATTGTTCAGCCAAAAACTTTCCTAAACACCAAAAACATCCAGGTTTAAATCCTCTACCACAGCCCGCATCTCTTCAAAGCCCGTTGAAAGAGAGTTCATATTTAGATGTGCTACCCTGACATATTTATCAATCTTAAATATCCGTTTTTTGACAGCACCACATTTTCACTATCCACACGCTCCGGTAAGTCAGATCCGTCACTGTCAACCGGAAGTTCTACATTCAATACAGCTTCAACGCCGTCAACCGCAGGCTCCAGCAACCCAGCTCCAACATTGTCTACCGAAAGCTCACCCACCGGTACGGCGTCTACACCATCAGCCACAGGTTCCAATAAGCCATCTCTGATAATGTCAACTGGAAGTACACCACTCACCACAGCGCCACCATAGTTAGACACTACCCCATCCGGAGCTATTTCATGGGACATAAGCTGATCGTAGATATTCAAAAGTGCTGCTCCAAACACAGGCACACCCTTTCTGTTAAGGTGCCTGCCATCCCGAGTCAGTTGAACTGATTCCAGTTGAAGAAAACAACACCAAAGTTTCCAAACATCAGCTCCAACTGGTCATTAAATTGTGCCAATGCAATATCACTAATGTCAGACCTTGCCAAATTGCTGTTGACTAAGACAACACTGTTGGGAAAACGTTCGTGTTGTGTATAACAGGTCCGCCATATAATGCAATGCTTCACGCTTTCCGGAACTTACTTCCAGTAGGAAAATCCTGAATTTCGAAGAAGACGAATAGCTATTACAAAAGAGATTGCGAGATGAACTAAACTAGATTCAACGGAAAAACAGAGTAAAAAAAAGTTGGATCACCTATTTATGTGGGCAACCCCTCTACGAAAAATTGCCTCAAACAAAGATACAAGAACCAATCAGGGGGCTTTGAGCAGGAAGCAAACGCTACAACGGCACCAAAATCTGTAAATTGCAGAAAACATGTTGATTCAAATAGGCAGGAAAAGATCTTCCTGACACAAATATTGGTTATTTTATTACTAAAGGGGGAAAATGCTACTTTTCATTTGAAGGAGTAAGGTTCTTAATTGTTATGAAAAACAGCAAAATTTGACCAAAAATTACTTTTCTATCAGAAATAATTTTTATAATATTTGTTTGCTACAAGATCTGTCACAAATAAAAACAAACACAACAATAATAAGAGGATTTTAACCTTGATGGCAATACTTCATAAAAAATATAACATAAAAGTTTTATCAATACAAGTTTTGAGGAGATTGTAGGCGATAGGTTCTATGCTCGGTCCTCTTAATACAGACATGGTGTCCATTCAATGGTTGCCATCGACGTGTACACTACTAGACAAGTCTGGGGTGCCCATTTTGGTTGGTACTCAGGGTTCAGATGTTGTGTAGGGAAGAGATCTGAGTATCAGGCTTGTCAGTTAGCTGAAAATCAGACCAACATTACTTGGTTCGGATTCCACATAAAGCTGTAAGTCCCTTAGTTAGTTGCCCTGGCTATTGGGCTATTAATAAATGGCTCTTTATGAGGAATAGACCTAAGTTAGTAACAATGACTATAATCGTTCATATATACTCATCACACTCATTCGCCTCTCATATTCGCCCATATCTTGACAATCGGCGTCTTAATAATGAACAATATAACAAACTATCTGATAATTATTTGTTTACAATGCTGGTACTTTTCTGTTTTATTTGCAGTAAGTAAAATAGGACATAAAAAAGATGAACTGTATAGGTAATCAAATTTCTTCCTGCTCACACATTCACGTACAATGGTATTAACTCACCTGCCCACCCAAACACCTACAGTGGTATTGACCCAACCATACATGTACAGTGGTATTGTATGGATGGAAGAGAATGTACTAGTATATACTCTAGTCTATACTAAAACAACACTGTTAGTTTATATTATTAAGTTTATAAAAAACACTTGAGTATATAATATAGTATAGAGTATAGTATAGATTATAGACTAGAGTATAGATTAGAGTATAGATTAATACAAGTTTCTTCACCTTGAATTCCCAAGAATTGGCCGTTGGCAAGAAAAGTTTTTTATCGAGCCTACCACTTGGAACATGTTAAAACAATTACAGTATATCTAAGTACACTAGACTTATGATAGATATTTCTCATTTTACTGCTTACATACCACTGAAAATAGCATATTAGACTGAAATTAGATCAAATCCTTAAACATTGCAAACCTTAAATTATAGGAGTCTTGAGCTAGAATTCCTTGCACTGGAAGTAAGGCGCAGAACTTTGCCAGAAATAAAGCAGACTTGAGTAGATGGTGTGGAGAATAAACAATTATTTTTAAGTTTCTTTTCATATTAGGACTCTTTACACATTTTTGTATTTTGTCATATTCTGTTCTGAATTTGTTTTCATGCCAACAACAACCACAAGTTAAATTGTAGACTTAAGTTTGGTACAAACATCCATAAAATTGTAGTGTTGTTTTACTTTGTTTTTAGAACCCAAAACTTCACTTTATTATTGTATCTTTTAATAAACGACAATTTATTATTGTTCTGAAACAACATAAGAGATATTATATTAAAGATATACACCAAAATTATTTTAAGCGTCACTAACATTTCTTGAAGAATTTGAAAACTGCTGGATTCAAATTACAGCCAATGTATGCAAATTTGTCATTATTTACATCTTGCAAAAATTATTCTCTAACTATCATGTGTAACAAATTGATTTCTTTCAACAAAAGACGAAGGTGCATATATAAATAGTAAATAACTACGTTGTATGATAAAATGCCCTCTACCAGCAATCGAGAAATGTCTTAGACAAACAAGTCACAAGGTCCTAGGCACAATTTGAAGGGCTTTTTCAAATAAATTTTCTCTGTTGACTTTACTCAGTGTGTTATCTTTTATAACATTAAAAGTTACAAATCTAAATAAATCTAAAAGAAATCTAATAAACAGTTATTTCACCACAATAAGGTTAATAATAATTTAGCTAAATGAATCAACGGTTGGGGAGTATTGACAGGTATTGTCCAATAATGATTATTTTAAGAAATCCAATTGAAAAGGAAAAGTAATGATGGGTCCAACTGACAGAAAAATTACAGTAATCTAGTATTACTTTGTATACATTCACTATTAGACTTTATTTGTGATAAAAGCCTTTTTTATGTACATCAAACATCACAATAGTCACTGTGATATTTGATAAAAAATAAAAAAACCTCAGTGCAAATAATATCACCAGCTTTAATGCTGATAATAAATTAGTCTTTTAACAGCAGAACATTTCAACAAAAATTGAAATACTCTGAAGTTTAGCAAATTTTGAATGCAGGATTACGTACAAATATTAGTAGCTATAGGCCGATATCAATTCTCAGTAATTTATAAAAATTTTTGAAACAGTAATTCATTCTAGAATAAATAGTTATCTTGAATTTAATAGCCTACTATGTAAAGTGCTCCTGGTCTGGCCAGGTCGGCTAGTCGGCGATTGCTAAGGGCCAGGGGGTCTCAGGGGCCCCCAAATGATTTCTCAAATTTTTTTGTACTAACAAAACAAACATATCGGTTTCTTAACAAGCAACATACTGTAATATGGCAAAAATCTTTAAGTAAATTTGTTAATTCACATTGAAGGAACGATTTAATGAAATCAAGAGGAGTTCAAACAGTTTGCAGATCAATAGAAAAGTTTTATAAACGTCGAAGGTCCAGATGAAAGAGAGAAGGGATGTAAAGATAAAGTCACAGTGAAATGTTAGACCTAGAGTTGGAAGAAGCCTGGTTATGGGAAGAATCCAGTAAATTTGAGTGTGATGACTCAGATATATGCTTTATTTGTTTGGAATGTACACTCTCTGTTATTTTACTTTCTCCCATATGCATAGAGAAAGTATTATGATCGTAAAAAAAATTTGTTTACAAGTTGGTCTAAAAATCCATTTTAGGGTCCCCTGAACCCAAAAAGTTTTTTTTTTTTTAATGTTGGTGTCTTTCTCTATGTCTGTCTGTGTGTATGTGCAGTTCACTGGCGACCAAACGGTTGGATCAATTTTTATGAAATTTGGTATGTAGGTGCATTTAGCCAATATCACCAAACCACTTTTTCAAATTTTAGTTATTTTAAAATTTGTATGGGCAAAAAACATAGAATTTTCTCAAAAATGGCTCTAACGATTTTGATTAAATTTTTAGGAAAGATGTGAATTAAAACTTAAAATATTTTAGTAAAAACCAAATGACTAGTTTTTGAGTTAAGCAATTTATTTATGGGCAAAAACATTACAACATGCAATTTTTTCAATCTTTAATCTAATGATTTTGATGAAATTTTCAGTAAAGATACAAATATTCAAATAAAAATATTTTACTTACTACACCACCAAGATGGAGCTGGAGGCTGAGGGTCGGAAGCCACAATTCAACTTGTTGAAGGCTATTTACATCAAATCTGACTATGTGATTAATTGAACAGCTGTTTTTGAATATTATTTTTTCCATACTTTTATTTAAATCAAATGAGTGTTTCTTTTGTATATTCCTTAGAAATGTAATTAATTGAAGATCTGTTTTTATTTAGGTATGATTTTAAATCCTTTAATTTTTATTTTTAAACAATCTGACATAACAAACGGAGAGGGTGAAAGTTTGTGTCAGTTACCTGGTACTATTTATTGTATCTGCCTTAGTCTTATTTATTCCTTAATTTTTATATTGTTTACAAGTTTGTGTGGACAATACGGTGTTCACAGGTGACATGCGACAGAGCATTTTCAAAGCTGAAAATTGTAAAAACCGATAGAGGTCAATTTTGAGAAATAACAAATGTTTAATGTCCTTTTTATGAACGTAGAGAGAGACTTAGTTCAACATTGAAACAAATACAATTATCGATGAAGTCGCTTAGACAAGCACAGAACTGACCAGTAAACTTAAAATTTAATTGTACTTTGTATTATCAGTTGTCAGTTTACAACAGCATATTTATTTGTAAGAATTCATTTTTGTTTTCTTAGACTGTTTTAGACTAAAAATGCATTTATCTTTCACCTAGCCACCTTTATAAGTATTTTTCTAACTAGCCACATTATTCATTGCACTGATTATTCATGAGTAAAGACGTGCACAAAATCATTACTGGGCACTTAATTGTGTAGACCAATTAGTAGTTTTTGTGTCACGCAAGGGCCCCCATATTTGGTTTTGGCCGAGGGCCTCACATGGAGTCAGACCACCACTAATGTAAAGAGCAGTTTGGTTTCAGGAAAAAGTTGAATACTGAGTCTGCTCTCCATGAATTTGTAAATTTTGCTTTTGAGGCTTTGGATAGGTCATGGAACACTGCAGGTCTCTTATGTGACTTGGCCAAGGCATTTGCCTATATTGATCATCGGTTTATTGCTGCAAGATTGATTGAGCTGAGTGTATGTGGCAAGGTAATATTCTGATAAGGTCATTTTTAAGTAAACGAAAACAGTTATTTCCAATAACAAAATAAATTATATTATTATTCAAAATGGCAAACTGTGAAATGTGGTGTTCCACAAGGATCAATTTTAGGCCCTCTTCTATTCTTGATTTGTATTTATCCATTACCAAAGCAAATTCCAATAAATTTAAATTTTTATGCAGACGATACTTCTCCTAATATAACAGAAAAAAACTTGCATGATCTTGGTTCTAGTTGCATGATCTCTATGAGTTGCATGATCTTGGTTCCAATCAATTATAAAATTATTGGATAAGTGCTTTAATGATAATGGGTTGCTTTTAAATAAGGATAACACTATAATTATCCATTTCAAAGCTAAAAATTGTCCATAAAATAATCTTTAAAAATATTAATATTGATTCCGTTGAGACTCATAAACTTTTGGGTATTCATTTTGATAACAATTTTAGTTGGAAGGTTCATATCAGCTTTCTTTAAAAAAATTAAACTCTTTTAGATTTGCTAAGCCAATTTTATCTGCTTCAACATCAGTTGAAGTTTGTAGAGTAGTTTATTTTGCATGTATAAATTATATTTTAAAATATGGGATCACTGCGTTGGATGCTCCAACAGAGTTGATTTCAGTTTTCAAAGCACAAAAGGGAATTATCAGATCCATTTTTCAAATGAAGAGGCGAGACAGTTGCAAACTTTTATTAAAAAGTTAGGAATTCTAACACTACCCAGTTTGTTTATTTTAAAAATTTTAAATATGATAATAAATGATTCTAACACATTTGGATATTTTAAAGTTAATCATTCATACAAAACAAGATAAAAATGACGCTGTCAGCTACCCTCTTCATAAAACTTCACTTTATGAAAGATGCCCAAAATATATGGGTTTAAAAATTATTCAACAAATTTCTATTACCAATTAAACGTCTGCCAGACAACAAAATTCTCCCTGAACTAAAAATTATGTTGCTACAAAAATCTTATTTTAATCCAAACAAATACCTTTCTGATGATTTTAATGCATTTACAGTATTTAGCAACCATCATCAGTGATCAATCTTTAGTGTAATAAAATATTTTCCAGTCGCCCAAGTTCAACAGTAAATTATAGTATTGTAATTAGTAAATACTATATGTCAGTTCATAAATGTTATTTTGTAATGTAGGTTATTTATTTTAATTTTGAATAAAAATGTTTAGAGTAATTTTTGATAGTGCACCAGTTTGATTAATTCATTTAAATAATTGTTCAACATTATGTGCAAATAAAGGTTTTGATTTTGATAAATGTATAATATTCTACTATAATTGATACGGTTTATAATACTCTAAAACCAATCATAAATACAACTAATCTTTTTATCTTTAACCCATTTAAAATCACACAGTTCAGATCATGCAGTTTCATTATAGTCTAAACAGATCACACACAGTTGTCCTATTATTTATTTATTCATAAGACGCTGATCGTCAAGATATGGGCGAATATGGATTTCGAATGAATGTGATGAGTGTAGATGAGCGAATGTAGTCATTGTTACAAACTAAAGTCGACTATTCCTTA